>JAUTDX010001861.1:0-72334 GCA_030844895.1 Ambrosia x helenae | reverse complement strand
GTTTGCGGGTGTATCATCCTCTTTATCCCCCCCCCCCCCCCACACACACACAGAATAATGTATACTTACAAGCGAAGCTGGCGTCCTCCTGCTAATTTACTAGCTCGGATCTGCAAGTCCCATAACAGGTTTTATTCAAATAAGCCCACTAAATAAAGAGATGGGGTTAATAACTGGTTGAATGTGGAGTTAGGAAAGCTACCTGTTTGAAGAGCAGTGTGCACAAACAATGGGCCAAGAAAGCTTCCACCAATACCAATAGCAATTACATTGGTCAATGCTTTCCCTGTGGCCCCAACCTAGCAAAGGTTCAATGTTACACACACAGTTTAAAACGTTTGCCCAAAAAGTGCAGTATTATATAACAATATAGATAATATTTTAACGAAAACAGCTTATAAAAAATGGATAGCTACCCAGGAACCATTGCGAACTTTATCCGAAAACTCTTTTATCTTATCAAGAACGTGCCAAACATCGGTGGACCACATTCTTCCATCACTGTTTATTGTTGCATCCTTTGAAGCACGAAGAGCTACCATGAAGCACAGACCTGTTCTCTGTGCTGTTAATCTGTAGTAGAGTGCAGAAAATCAAGACCTGAATCAGCTATTATTCTAATTTTTTTATAAAAAAACAAGTCACTCCATGAGTGTTACACTAGATTAGATTAAAGTTGATAGCTTTTACTTACATGCTCCCCATTGAACATACTATCAATCTGTTTGTTTGAGACGCGCTTCCTGCATTAGAAAACAATATGAATCAGAAAATATTTTTCCATTTAATTAATGATACAATGATAATGCTGTTAATCTGTTATAGTTTTATATTATATCATCCTCAAGTAAAGAGTTTGAGAAATAAGGTCAATCTACCTCAGCAAGTGCAAAGAGCTTATAGAAACCGTATCGACAGTGGCTCGCTGTCTCGAATAGTCCAAGAATATCCCATCAAACTCACTACATAAAACCAAATTATCATCACTCTCTTAACCTAAAATTAAAATTCCAACAAAATGAAAATAATAATAATAATAATAATAATAATAATAATAAACATACAGCATCATTGAGTTACATCTGTCAGTGTCAGTCATCAAATCACGCAAATGCGTTTTATCAATTTCTCCAACATGAGCCTACAAGTAATATAATAACCAACCATTCATATCATAAATTAACAATTACAATTCAAAACAAAGAAATGCAATTGAATATAAACAGAAATGCAAAGACAAATGAATCATATGCAATTTATTATTATTATTATTAAAATAAACAAAATAAACCTTGAGGTGTTTCCATGGTGCAGTGTCTGAGATTAGAGTCGCCATCTGTAACGCCAAACACAAACAACTGACGATGAGATTATAAAACCTATAACGATTGGAATTAGCAATTGATCACGATTATCAAAAAAAATACTGAGAGGGTATAAAATAATTACCTGAGATGATAATATGACGTTATAAGGATTAATTACGAAGAACAGAGTTGAGAAAGAGGGATGCGTATTTGCAAATATAGAGTAGAAAAGAGGTATATAAAAAAAAAACAGGTGGCGGTGTAATTTTTATGAATAGAATATGCTGGGGGTGGATCAGGCCTTTGTGTTTCTATGGACGCTGTCTAAAATCATCATAATAATACAACCAACTACCATCCTTTAAACTTTTTTTTCTTTTTTCTTCTACACAAGTTTTTGAAATTTTAGGACATAAAATTATAAGAATCACACAAGTAATTTTTCTATACATTTTACGATTATGCAAGTGTGTGACTATGTTCACTCTTTTTTTTTTTTTGCTAAACTTCTAATATATGGAGCATCTATCATTGGCTATCAAATTTCGTCACTGTTGAAGTCGATGGATAAGTACTAGTTTAGTGAATTGATTCGGAAGCAGAGAAACTTTCGATGGAAGTTAATGTGTCCATTAATGCCCACACCAACCGGTGTTTATAGTTATGGTGAGGGATGCGCATTAATGATGAGCAATCGTTTCAGGCGACGTGAACAATGACGTCCGTCATTGTAGCACTTGACAAGGTATGACTTTTATTATTATTTAATGATTCGGCCGTAGGTAGGTTACTGTTATGGCTAGGGACCGGTGGATAAAGGCCGTCTTTATTTTGTCCGATGGTTAGTTCTATTTACGCCGTTTGTCCATTGTATATTTCAATTCAGTTCTGCGTCTGGGACACATTCGTTTCTCGGTAAGACGGTCCAATAAGTTCATCAATTTGTCCATTTGTCTGTTCATCGTCCAATCGGATCGGCCATTAGTCAGTAATGTTTGTCTTATCTTTTATCATCTTTTACCTTGTTTTTTTTATTCTTTAATCCTATTATGTATTGTCTTTAACCTGGATTATACGATCCTATGTGATCAGTCACTTTTTAAATTGTGGTTTGAATTATAACTATCTCAAAAGTAAATAACTAAATAAAACTTTGTTATGTATAAAAAGGGGACGAACTTTGAAGGAACTAATATGTTTGTTATCATGTGACATGGAGGTCGTGGTTTCTAGCTATGGAAGCAGTCTCATGCATAGAACAGGGTAAGGATGTGTCCATTGTATCCTAGGACAAGCGGGAGCCTTGTGCACCCTTTGTCCTTTTCTGAAATTAAATTTGTAGTTAGGAAAGGTACCACTGTATCCCAAGACAAGGCGGCGGTTATAATTTCTTCATATTTTAAGGTGTTTAGTGTGGGGTAACGGACGTAATGAAATATAACCTACTTAAGCATTCACAACCCGGGAACCAATTTATGTGAGTGTGTCCCCAAATTATATGGGGTGAGTGTAAGTGGTTGTGAGTGGAGGATATAGAGAATATTTGGTGGAAACACTTTTACCCCTAAATATGAAAAGTTACTGTTCACTCCTAAAAATATTTTAATATTTTTGGAAGTGGTTGTGAGTGAGGAGAGAGAAAATATAATGATAAAAGTATGAAAAAGTATTATTATTTTAATTAGGAGACAGAAGATTTAGAGGTTGAGTAGTGATTTTTAGTGTAATTTGATGGAGAGGATTTGATGGATTGGTTGTGAATGCTCTTAAGGGTGATGAAACTAGGAATGTCCAGTTAGTCAATAAAATAAATCATATATGCTCTTTTTCTTCTAAACACACTTAACAAGAACTTCTATTTCATTTTCGCTTCACAGTTAAGCAAGAACATACGTTCATAGTTGAGACTTCCAAGTTTTATAAAGTGATCAAACCTTTCATTATTGAAGAAGAGAGACACTTCGATGGGACTTTTGAGTTCAATTATAATCTTCTTTCATTGGCCGGAGTACATAAGCCGCTCACCAATCACCATATATCATCTCTCATTGGGCTCAAGCAATGTCCCAAGTCCAATTATAAATTTAGGGTCATAGAAAATGAGGGCCCAAAACACTGTGTATTCTTTTCATCTTTTGACTTTTTTGAGTCAGTCAGGTCTCAGGTAAAGAAAATTTTTTTGAATTTCAAATACAAATGCTATGCATTCAATAAACATTATCATACCAACAAAAGCATTACATTAAATGGGTTGGTTAGGTAAACGGGTTGTAACCAGGTTGGCGGGTTCTAAATATATTGTAACCGGTTGAACTTATAAACCAACTTTATATCATTTAGAGCTCCCTAAACTGTTTTGTTTTGAATAAACAAATCATTATCGTAATAATTCAGTAGCTATTTTGAAACAAAAAATGGACAAATTAATTGGTTGATGGCCAACCCAACCCATTTATCCTGCAGTGAAGAACCCATTACAACCCAAAACTGTATTTACTGTTACAACAACATCCCAACCTGCCCATTGTGTCTCCTTTAACCAATCTAAATGCATGGGAAAAACATACTGGAAAGAAAAAATAGAACAATCTGACACCTCAAGCTGTTCATGAAGTTGCTTATGTACTTCCATATGCAAATTTTAATGTTTCAGTGAACCCCAACTTCTGCCATAAAAACTCCTATACAAATTCAAATGTTTCAGTGAACCCCAACTTCCTGCAAAATACGCATATCACCAATGACACAAATTAGAGTTGATATTGATAGCCATAATAATTTGCAACTTATATATAGAAAGAATGCTTGAATTCACAATGTTACGGTTGCCCAGATGTTGCTCATATTAGTTCCATTAACATAAACCTTTGAAGGTTTGTCTTCACAAAAGTACAAAACTCAATTGGTTCTCGCATATAAACAAACTGTAAGCATTTACTGCATCCTCTCTCACTTGAGAAATAACAACAGAACCCATTGCACAAAAGAAAAAGAGATTTTTTAAAAAAAAATTAAAATATAAAATTAAAAAATTAATATTATATCATTATATGAATATTAATGAATTTGTAAAGAAAACTCACTTGTTGTTGGAATTCTGTGATGTTAGGACGGATGAAGAACAATTTAAAGAGAAGCGAATGAGGGCATGTACAATTGAAAGATTATTATAAGTTCAATTCATACTATGTATTACTAAAGCTGGTAAGAGAAGAGCAAAGGATGGTAACTGTTGATGCCATTGATGAAGGAAGAGTAATGAATTGCTTTCAATGTTAAATGCACAATATTGATGTCCAAATTGTTAAAAGCACATGGTACAAGCATCTTAATGCATCACATGGTACAAGCATCTTAATGCATTGACAAGGGCATAAAAAGGAAGAAAAGTGGTCAAGTTTAGAGAATTACACTTATGACTTTTAAGTTGCCACCTTAACTTTGACATTTTGGACTTTTTACCCATTGTTCATTCTTTATAATGTAACTAGTAGGAAGCCCGCGCGTTGCAGCGGGTGCCTGTGTTTTGTCACCTTGTAGGGGTTGTGGTGTGTGTATGCCGTTTGTGGGTTATTTGTTGAAGATTACGTTTTGTACAACACTTACCATTTTATTCAGTGTATCATGTTGTACAAAGATTGACTTGTTTTTACTTGAAAACTACATTTGCATATCAAAGGGGTTATCTTATTATGATCTTATCATTCTTTGGAAGTCGGAGAATCAATCGGATTTGATGGGTTGCATTTCTTCCGCTGAAGTTAAGCATAGGCATACTCCGGGCTATGAGGATCCCGCTCTTTTAGCTAGGGAAGCCCCATGTGAGTTCTCGAATGACATAATCATAAGTCCACCATTATTTTCCCCTCCTTTGATCATGCTCGTTGGTTGAAATTTGACGCCACGGACGGAAGAAAAGGCAATCGGCAATCTCGGCTTTGATTATGGCAATTAAATCAAGCCATTAACTCCTCCAATTTGTAAAAAGAACACCAATTAAACTGAATAAGCGGTTACGACAATCTCGGATTCGATCACGCCGGGAAATTATAGAACCTTCCAAAAATCAAACACACACCATCTTATAAACAATTGACCACTCACTTGTTTAACAAAACACCTCACTCAGATGGTCAAAAGCTCCGACCAGCCGTCTCTTGTTTTGCTTTCTGGCAGAACAATCTTGCTCACGGTCTTCCCCTGTGTTAGAAATAATAATTCAGCAGTAAACATTTTATATAGTTCTATATTTGTTCCTTTATTTATGCTTGTACCCTCTTTTTAGTATAAAACCAATTGAGAGAATGCAGTTGCTCCTTGGACATTTTTTTTTCGTCGCTGGTTTGGTTCTATAAATACAAAAAAATACACACATCAATCATCATCTATTGTACTTGCAGTTCTTCTTGTTTATCTTATTTAGTTAAATCGTTCATAGCCATCTCAATCCTTTGTCTGTTATTTTTGTATTTCTTGAATCAATATATAAGTCTTATAATTTCTCACACCCTGCCCCTCCGATGAGAACCAATCGACCAGAAAAACCCACACCCGTCAACCACTCACCACCCACTCGGGCAAATAGAACACTCATCCTGTTCCCATCCGCCTCCGCCATATTCGAGCTTCGTTCCACGGCTATAGTCCAACGGCGACTAAATAGGGACCAAATCGAGGTAATGAAACTAAAACTAAAGCCCTAACATATCCAGGTTATCTCTAACTCATTTCAATCGATTTAGGTAGGGGTTTTGATAAATGGTTCATGTGGGGGATAAGTGAGGAATTGGGTTTTGGGTAAAGTAAGAAAAAGAAGAATACAGATTAATTGTGAATGAGTATGTGAAAAGTGTTAGACAGGCAATCAATACAAACACGAACAAAACTCAATGACTGGTCCAATCATTGAGAAGAGTCGAAGGAGGTCGTTTCCTCTGGTGTAGTGGTAGAGATCACCGACTTAGAGGGTAGGGAAGTGGTGGTTGGTGGCCGGAAGAGGGAATGATGGTGGTTAAATTCAGAGTTTTCGTGAGAATTAGTTACTAAAGAAGCTAAATAGTAATCGGTTATGGCGATAGGTTTCCATGGGAGAAGGTAAAGAGGCCAGTCTTAGTTAATGAGTTGTGTTGATGAAGGTCGGGAATAATTTGTAGTTATGATTTGTATTTATGTAGAACGACAGTTTCAAACTTGAATAAGTTGTTTGAGTGCATTATTCATTCATTTGTATATTTGTCATTAAAGATTGGGTCAAAGATGAGAATTAAGGGTACTAATGTAAATTTGTTTTGACATTGTAAAGGATTATTTAGGTGAAATGTCATCATTACCTTTCAAAATGTCTTAATTGTTACTAACATCTCTATTAATACCCTTATCAAATAAGCTTTATTCTCTTATACTTGTTGCTTTAAAAATTGTACTCATGTCAAAATTACAATATAATACATCACTCCTCCTTTATAATGTAATATAGATAATTTTTTTAACCATAACATGTAATTAATCATAATTAAGTAATTAAGAAGCTTTAGGAGTTGAGAATTAAAAGGAGGGAATGTAAGAGATTTTTAGTATTGAATGTCCAAAATTGTTAAAGCACATGGTACAAGCATCTTAATGCATCACATGGTACAAGCATCTTAATGCATTGACAAGGGCATAAAAGGAAGAAAAGTGGTCAAATTTAGATAATTACACTTGTGACTTTTAAGTTACCACCTTAACTTTGACATTTTGGACTTTTTTACCCATCTCTCCCTCTTTATAATGTAATATAGATAATATAGATATAGATTATAATCTTCTTTCATTGGGCCGGACTCATACCTCATTCAGTTATGATGTGTGTTATGAATCACAATCCATTCCAGTTTCTAACATTCTATTCAATTCAACGAAAAATAGCCATAAAACCTATAAGGTCACATACATGTAAAGAAAGTGTGGAATTTTCATGTGAATATGTAATAGACTGTAAAATTTTCATCATAACGAAATACGCCATAATGGGTCACAAAATATAGCACAATGTCGGAAAAAATAACACAATGCTGAGGAAAAAATAATCAAAAAATGACACAATGACGAAGATAGAAAAAGACACAATGCTACATAAAAGATACAATGGTCTAACACAATACAAGCTAAAAAATTCTGAAAGCGAAAACCTAAAAGCTAAGATCGTAGGGTTTGATAAGACAGTTGCAATACCGCTTGAATGAGTTCAACCGGAGTCCGTTTGATACCCTTCCACTGATTTCTTACTTTTGTTTCACTTTGTACTTGATCCTAACCCTATATAGTAATATATAGATTATATATTAATAATTAGAAGGTTAATCAGATCCTTTAATGAGAAAGCGTAGAACTAGGGGATAGAACACCATAAAGATACTCTTTGCCAAATGAAGGTATGCATACATCTGTACTTTGTGCTTCTAGCGGGGAACTTGCGCATTACAGCGAGTCGACAATTCACATCTGTTGCACTTGTTTTTCTAGTTATTATCAGTTGTTTTGCTTTATGTTATGTTATGAATGACAATCACAGGTATAATATGTTAACTAAATGTCAACATAATACAATAATAATCAATATAATGTGGATTAATAATAAACATTGACAATACTTAAGATTAGTTTATCAATTGACGTTTACAACTATATTCAGTGCATCTTTGATTGACATTTATAACTTAGGATAACTTTACGTGATATCAATATTCAATGCATCTTTACGTGATAGTATAACTTAGGATAGTATCTAGTATTTAAATACATGTACACATTTCACACTAATCTCAAATGAATATAAGTATATATAGTAAGAGGGCCATGTATTTGAGTTCATATAAGTTGGTTTTGTGATTGGCAAGGTTGTGTTCTGCCATTCTTGAGGTAGAGGTAGCAAATGCGTACACAAAATGTAAAAGGTTAATTATTTGATCCTGTTATCATATTGGTCTCAGTCCTGTTTTGGTTCCAAGGGGTGATCTTAAACTACAGCAGGGGGTTGAACCTCCCATTTCAGGCAGTTGAACCCCAGTGCTAATATCGGTTGTGAAGCATCACTGACATTCTCATTCTCTCTTCTTTAAACATTCATTCAAGTCCTTATTTTCTGTATCAATCCGTCCCAATAACTATCGCTGGCAATGGAGGTTTCATCCTGCCCAATGTAAGACAAATATTTAGAAGTGTCAAAACAAAACAGATTGAGTTTAGTGAAATTAGCGAATAAATGGTAAAACAAGTGATTTCAGTACACAAGCTCAACCTGAAAGCCTACTATAAATCAAGTGATTAAAAATATTTTTTGAGCCAGTATAGTTACCGGTAACACGTAGTTTAGCCTGACTCGACTACACTTGTACATGCTTTCATCCAAATTAGTTAAAATTGACATGAGAACAAACCTGCACTCAATCTGGCCACTGTACTTAAGAAGCTGAGGTACATGCCCTCTACGACCACTATAATTGTGTAGCAACAAGAAAACACGATAACTTAGTTTTAAATAGTTACGAATACTTGTAGAAAAGTAAGAAACCAAACAATGGATTCATCTTCAAACTATAACATATTAGCATGAGCATATTGCTTAGACAAAAGAATGTCGTTATCAAATCGGATCAAATTTGCCTACAAAAAAACAAGTTAACAGTAAGATGTCAGTCCACATACTCGGAGACTCGAGTCAAATATCATAGATGTTGTCCCAAGGCCATCGTTTTCAGCTACGCAAATTATATGGGAGCCCAACTTTGAAAAGGTGGCTACTTGACTTGGAAGACCGAATACTTGAGAATATATGATCGAGCATATGTCATCTAAACCACATCAAATTCAGAAGGATCCTACGTTTAAATACCTTTCTTCCATATGTGCAAGCATTATCATATATGACATAAACCCCTTGCTGCCCACCTGAAACCCATGGAACAACATAAGTACATAACACAAAGATATATAAATAACCAATGATGCAAGTTTGAGTCAAGTGGTCAAAATGACCTAGTGATGTGATCTCAAGTAAAAAAATCCAAATGCATGAATAAAAAAGCACCTAAAAGTGTCCCGAATATAACCGAATAGCGCATGAACATTCTGATAAGCTGCACTTGAAGGGTCACTGAAGCAAATATCTAGCTGCATATTTATCTAGTTCTGAATACTTGTGGACCCTGCAAGCACCTAAAAGTGTCCCGAATATAAACTAATAGGGCTTAAAAGGTAAAACTTTTATTAAATTTTAAGCCTTAATTAATAAGCTTACCTACTCGACCAAGAAGATCAACCATACATGAGTCTCATTCTCTTTCTTTTCCCTTTCCAGTAGACATTTTATCCATGATACATTAATGAAAAAAGTGGGAGATAAGAAGATGATACTAAGCAACTAAACTCGCAAATGTCTGCTATGGAACCTGAATTGACGATTATAAAGGGGAGGGGCTGCAACTAAACTCGCATGTCTGCTATGGAATTAGAATGACGATTATAAAGGGGGGGGGCTGGTGCCTGGTTGCGAAGGGTCCGAGGTTTCAATTGATATTAAATGCAGAGACGATTTCATTGTTGAATCGGTTGATATTCAGTGGGTTCAATACGAATGCAAATCAATGACCCAATTCATTCTCATTAAATGGAAGATGTATGGATGAAAATGCTTATGCTTAATTGATAAAGAAGCAAACCCCAGGGAATTCATTGCAGTATTAAATTGGGTGTTCCATTCATGAATCAACGTTACATCTTTTATAGGGTTGTGTATTAGACACATGTAAAATTAACTTTAAAGATTGTACACAAGGGGCATAAAAGGAAGAAAAATGGTAAAAATTAGAGGATTATACTTGTGCCTCTTCACATACCATCTTAACTTTGCCAAATTGGACATCTTTGCCCATTGCTCCCTCTTTATAATGTACTAGTGGGTATGCCCGCGCGTTGCTGCGGGTATTATCTTTGGAAATAAAAATTGGTCTTGTACATGAACTTGTTTTGCTAAGAATGGAACACACTTCTGGTTCGGACCAATATCAAACATCCGATTTACTTCAACAAGCACCTGCTAAAAATAAATAAATAAATAAATGAAAAGAGTCAAATTTGCTCAACACGAAAAAGACTTGTAGTTGGCACACACGCACTTCTATTATTTTCTTCAACCGGAGGATTCCGATAACAATATCCAAAAAGAAAGAATATTGAATCAAAAAGACGGGGAGATTTGAAATAACAAAAAAGATGTCGTGGGATGGATATGTATTTGTGTTTATAGTACAATTGTTTCAATTGAATGGAATCGCTAATGTTTGCTCTCCCCTAAGCTGTAACTGAATTTTTTCTCCTTCAGTGATTTACAACCCCCCACCAATAAAGAACTATGCCATGGAAATTAGACTGCCATGTATAACTATCAATAATACACCCTCCAAGGCTGATTAGGTTAATAATATTGGTGTTATTGTTTATGATCTCATGATTTTTTGTATGTACAGTGTCATAAAAGGTTCGCTTCTTCTTCCTCTACTAAGAATCGTTTAATATTGTTTTAATCAAATGGCCCACGGGAGAATATGGGAAAACAAAATATAACCAAACAATACAATATTGGTCACAAAAGAATTGGATTTCTATTTACAAATATGCAAAGCAATAGAATTAATAATTCACTGGAAATCACCTAGCTGCATGTTCAACAAAAACATACTAATTCAGTAGTAATCCATCGATATTATTTAGTGATCAAATCTAAAAGTCCCAATAGGTGCTTAAGCACTTGCATTCAACAAAACAGTAGTATACATTATATAATAAGTAGTGGTTTCAAATTAGATACGCATAGACTGAAAATACTAACAGAAAGCAAAAGAGTTAACTACTACTTTGAATTTGCTGTTTGCACATGGAGAATTTCACACATACAAAAACAACAAGTAATTCCCAATAATGTACGAATGAATTGAATGTAATCTTAGACAACTAATCATACGGAAAAATTTAAAAGCTGAATGGAGAGACGTACCCGTTTCAAAGCAGAACAACACATGAATCTGCAGCGGTGGGTATGGATAAGTTTCGGGTTGAACCATGTACACGTTTATTTTATCGATGAAGCAAGCTCGATCCTGAAATATCAAATAAAGAAACGATAAGTTCAACTTTAAAAACCCATATGAAATCCAAGAACCCACAACCATATTCACAAATTCTCAAGGAACTCACATAATCAATTCAAAGCTTAAAACAATGAAAACGAAATTATATTTCGCTAACCAATATAGTGTCTTAATCCACCTGCTATGGTGTTATGTGAGATTGATGGATAATAGCGTTTTATTCTACCTGCTATGGTGTTTAACTTTGGACGAAAAAGAAAACGGAAAAGGGATATTAAAATGAAGGAAAATTAATATCATTGAATTAATTGGATAGATGGTAGCATATGAGTCGTTGCTTTTCAATTAAACCTATTGTAACTAATAATGAATTGATTGGAGGTACAAGCATCTTAATGCATCACATAGTACAACCATCTTAATGCATTGATAAGGGCATAAAAGGAAGAAAAGTGGTCAATTTTAGACAATTGCACTTGAGACTCTTGGGATGCCACCTTAACTTTGACATTTTGGACATTTTTACCCATTGCTCCTCCTTTATAATGTAATATAGAAATATAGATTATAGATTATAGATAGATATAGATTATAATCTTCTTTCATTGGGCGGAGTACATAAGCCGCTCACCAATCACCATATATCATCTCTCATTGGGCTCAAGCAATGTCCCAAGTCCAATTATAAATTTAGGGTCATAGAAAATGAGGGCCCAAACACTGTGTATTCTTTTCATCTTTTGACTTTTTTGAGTCAGTCAGGTCTCAGGTAAAGAAAATTTTTTGAATTTCAAATACAAATGCTATGCATTCAATAAACATTATCATACCAACAAAAAGCATTACATTAATCTTCTACAATTATAAATTTCTATCATACACACAAAAACATTTGCACACTCAAACAACCTTAAATCACGAAACTTCTTCATACTAACCTACAACATCAAAGCTACCGCTAGAGAAACAACAATAATCAAACTAGCACCCATTTTATCCAACGTAGCGTCGTTTTTAGATGCATTGACCCGCGCTGTAGGAGAGTCGCGAGGGGTAGTGGTATTGGGAGTTGTTGATGTGTTGGTCGGAAGTGTGGTTGCACCACTGGTGGTAGGAGCATCCGTCGGTGGGCTTATGGTGGGAGCCGGTGCATTAGCAAGACCACCCTAAACATTATTTTGACAACACAATTAACACATTTGTTCTATACAATATATAGCTTGCAACAAAAAAAAAAAAAAAATATAATGTCACAAAAAAAAGAGAAATTGCATGCTTACCTGACTGCCCTTGGAGAGATTGGCATCGTATATCGGTGTCAAGTCGACATTATAGATCCCAAAAGCCCGTTCTGAGGGTTTCCCGGGCTTCAAATCTTCATCATATAATGCAAATAGATACGTGTCGATGGATTTTCCAGGCATCAACGGAGTTCCAACCATGGATCTTAGATGAGCAACCAAGTTGCCATTGTAAGCCTTGGCGTTTTCTATGGTTGCACGGCCTCATCATCACCGCCTTTGTACGGCCAACCTGTTTCCGCTACCACAATCTCGACATCATTAAATGACATGGCGTTCAATGCCGCTTTCACTGCATCCACCTTCATGCCATCCACCCACGTTTTTGTTAGTGTATGTAACAATTAGCAAGGCGTTAAACGGGACATGTTTGTGGGTTGGTGGGCTGAACCCAGACACGATACAAACTAAAAATTGTATTATACACATGAACCCAAACATAAACATGACTCTTTTAACCAAAAGTTTTATTGTTTTTATATGTAAACTTCAATTGCTTTGAACTTTTAAATATAAAACCAAACATATAGATAAATATAAAATAATTACGCATAAACTATAAAATTTGATGATCGTTTCTTTTATTTAAAAGATTGAGCGTTTATTAACCAATCTCTTCGGGCCATAACATAAAACATTTAAAAATATATATATATATATATATATATTGCAAAGGGATTAATCCAACATGTCATAATTTTATGCAATCTCTCCTTTGAGAGATGCCACATAGGATGTGATGTGGCAAGTGTAAATCAATTAAAAAAAAGAATAAAAATCATTTAACCTAATCTATTATAATCTTTAACCTAATCTATTAAATACCTAATCTACTAAATCTAAATATTAAACCTTTATTATTTTTTCTCTCATGTTTCCTCCCAGAACTTTTAAACGTTAATATATTTTATATACGAGATTTTTTAAAGAAAAAAATTACACCAAATTAACGAGCGTTTTATTATCTTTCCAACGAGTACCATAGTGCTATATAAAAAATGGAGAAAAAAATTACTATTTTTTGTAACCTGACAGGTATTGTGTCGGGTTTGGGATTAGTTTAAAAAAATTGTGGGTTTGGGTCGGGTCTGGGATTAGGTGATACCCGACCCGATTACCCGAAACAACATACCCAAATACCCGAACTATATACCCGATCATATACCCATGAATTTTTTAACGCATCACATAACCCTTAGACTAATGCGTTCGATATTTCAATAATTAACTTTTTTTTCTTATTTCATGTTAGTTCTTTTAGAATGATCGATTACAAACTTTCGAATTCATTTGTAATGGCACTAGATTTATACCCCGGCGCAGAGATTCGTTTTTTTATATTTGAATATCATAACTTATGGCAGAGATTTGTTTAAAATAATAATAATATATTTTATTATGTCATATTAGATATTTCAACCCGGGACGCTCCCGGGATAAAAACTAGTAAACATGAAATCAAAGGTGAACCCTCAAACTTGTCAGATCAACCCAAATACACACCTATTTAGCTAAAGACTCCCTAATTAGGAAGCATACACTCATAAAATGTGATATTACGGGATGTATGAAACCCAGAACCCGCTAAGACCCACCGTAGTGGGGGCGCCACTTGACGCTATATTGAAAAATAAAGCCCCCACACCGTTAGGGGGGAGGCTTTATATTGCAAAAATCTCTCCAAGCGTTATATATATAACGCCACAACCCAAAGTGCCCAACCAATCAATTGTTGCCACGTGTATTGTTTGTGTTTTATAAGTTGTTTTTTTTTATATAAATAGCGCCCCTTTTTTTCTTCCCTCACTACGCCCCTTTTTCACTTTATTTCTCCATGTTAACTCAGCTACCACATGAACCAATCAGAAACAGGTGCTTTATTCCCCCACTACACGTGGTCTATTAAAGCTAAACATAAACATGTAAACGGGTTTGATTCAAAACTAGCCGACCCCCTTTAACCCAAACAGGGGCTTTATAAATAAAGCCAGTAGTGGTCTATTAAAGCTAAACATAAACATGTAAACGGGTTTGATTCAAAACTAGCCGACCCCCTTTACCCAAACTAGTACTAGTACACTGCGTAACTGCATATTTTAATAACATTAAATAAAAATCAGGCTACAAAACAAAAATCAATTATTTGAAAGGGAAAAAAAAGATCCGTTGCGTACACGTGATGATCATAAATCCATTTTCCGGTAAAACAAAAGAAAAAACCAAAATTTAAAAAATAAAACGAATGCCAGAACAGGCACATCTACTTATACCGTACAAGTGATGATGCACGTTGTGACTTAATTGCATATTTACATGTACACGTTCTAGCGAAAATCTTGCCGACTTTAACACAAAAAAAATAAAATAGATGCTAAACGTGTGCCGACCAATTAGTACTTTAAAGTTTAAACTTCAAAAACCAGTGCATGACCCCGAAAATGTTTTCTTAAGAGTGTGACCGGAGACTTAAGTGCTGAATTATTAAAATGGTCTGAATGGTTAAGAGCTGAATCATTCAGCATTCCTTATTAGCTTAATGGTTCAACACTTAATCATTCCAATTCAGATGCTGAAACAAACAGTCTGAATGCTGAATGATTCAGACCTGAATGGTTAAGAGGCTACCAAACAGCCCCTTAACCGAACTTTTAAGGGATGCGATCGGAATTTTACACTAATTTTATTCTTTAAAAAACTCACCTGAGCATCAAACATATTCATATACTTAACATTCGTCCCTGAATCCGGCCGTCCAGCATTCGGTTGAAACAAACAAAACGCCAACGTTTCGGGTCTAGGATCCGTCTGGTAAGCAAAAAACGGGTACGGATTAATCATAAACGGCGACCCAGTCTCTTTATTAAACTCCAACAACCCTTTCAACAAATCCACAACACTCGGGTCAAACCGTCCAGCCGATGGAGGCTCCGACTGTCCCAACACCGACATTGAATGCACCGTCGAAACCTTAATCTTCCCACCTAAAGAAGCCTCTTCAAGAGCACTTTGCATGTTCTTCATAGCTGGCAACAGTTGTGTTTTAAGTTCAGGTGTACCGTACTGCAACACCTCGTTACCCACGTTGATTAATATTATTTTGCTGGAGGGGTAGTATGGTAATACGTTGGCACCGATCCAGGTTTTGGCGAAGGAGACGTCGGCGGCCATTGGTGGGATAGCGTCGTTGGCGGCGCCGATTGTGATGCCGATGTTGGTGTTGGCTAGAGCTTTTATTATTGATGAGTCGGCTTCGTAGAGACGTACTTTTTCGAATGAGGTGGTTTGGAGTAGTTTAGCGGTGGCTGATGGTGGTGGGAGGTTGTCGGCCACCCTGCCGTAGTTTACGCCGATATATGATTGCGATCCTGAGTTATTAAAAAAAATAAGTACAATAACAACCGTACCTAGTAAATTTCACTGATTAAAAAAAAAATAAAAGTATAACTAGTAGTGGGAACTAGTGGCGGAACGAGAAAAACCTGGTAGGGCTATATATAAAAAATTTTGGAAATTTTCGATAAAATTTATATTAAAAAAACTGGATGAGCCGAGGCTCGGTCTGACCCTAGCCCCTAGTGAAGAACCGCCTAAGGTGAGAATTTATATTTAGGTAACGATAATTGAGTTTTTTAAAAGGGTTGTGAAGATGATTGGGTTATGTTATAAGAGGCTTACTAGCGACGACGGCGGCGTGAAGAAGGAGGAGGAAGGTGGCGACGGTGGTGGTGGTGGAGGAGGAAGGAGGGGACGCCATGATTGGGTTGGGAGTTACGTGGAAAATGGTTCACGTGTGTGTGTGTTATTTAGGACATTTGAAATGGGGGTTACTTAAGGGCTACGTTCGGGGAAATATACTAAAAGGTTAATGTTTGGTTTGGTATCAATCAATGTTTTATATTTGTATTATTTTTTTATGGTTTCTTTTTTCAAGGGAAGTAATTTATTTTAATCTGAATTAATATAGCTTGTTTATTAGAAATTATTGTTTTTTACGGCAAACTAACTTAATCTAAAATACTTATGTGCCTGCACTCTATAGGATCTAAACGTCTCCTTATAGATAGTGAGAAGACGACACCTTGCCATGAAACGATCTCCCTTAGCAAGAGTAGTTAGAAAGTAGAGTTAACTGCAATTTGCATCCCTGTGATTTAGAGGTGGAAGCACTTTGCACTCATATATGAAACTTGTCACACTTTGAGCCACTGTGTTGTTTTTTCATTGCAATTTGTGTCCCCGTGGTTTGACTTTGCACCTTTATTTGAAACCTGTCGCACTTTGAGCCACTGTGTTTTTTTTTCATTGCACTTTGAGCCACTGTGTTTTTTTTTTTCATTGCACTTTGAGACACTGTGTTTTTTTTTCATTGCACTTTGAGCTACTTCATTAGTCTGTCGTCTAAATGGATGTTAAACACCACCACCTTAGCTTCACCACCAACCACTGTTTTCTTTAAGGAACTCGATCCGAGGCTGCAGTTTCCTCTACTGGCTAGCGCTAAACAAACTCGGAAACACAAGTATGATTTTAAATATCTCTTGGTCCGTTAAATCTGTAAAAGACCGGTTGAAGTTGACATGACTAGCGTAGTGGTCGACACTATAAGCTAGGATGAAAGGAAATTTAAACAAAATAGTGGTTGGTGGCGAAGCTGTGATGGTGGTGTTTAACGTCCATTTAGACGACAAACTAACGTAGTGGCTTAAAGTGCAACGAAAAAAAACCACAGTGGCTCAAAGTGCAATGAAAAAAAAGCACAGTGGCTCAAATTGCAACAAGTTTCAAATACGGGTGCAAAGTGTCTCCACTTCTAAACCACAAGGACGCAAATTGGAATGAAAAAAAACATAGTGGCTCAAAGTGCGACAAGTTTCAAATATGGATGCAAAGTGCGTCTATCTATAAACTACAGGGATTCAAATTGCAGTTAACTCTAGAAAGTATTTGGGCTAATTTCTTCTCTGCTTGTTTGTTATATTAGATAGTCATGGATGAGTAGAATGGGTTATGTGATATGGAATGTATACCACTATGAATTTATGCATGAATAAGTTTTGGACAATAGTAAAATCTGAAATACTTATAAAAAAAATGTGTGAGAGATAAAAAAGATGCAGGGTAATTTGTCTGCTTGGCTAGTTAAGCATGCGCTAATTCAAAATAAACAACTAAATTGATTCTAGTTGTGTTAATCTTTAAAGTCGATTTTTGTTCTTAGACGAACTTGTTTCATAAAAATATATGGTTTCAGATTGTAGTGTGTGCACCAACTTCAATTTAATTGGCTAGAGTAAGATTTTACTTAGCTTCTAAGTTTTCAGCATAATAAATTTTTCGTTATAAGGTAAAAGCAAATATCACATATAAATAAGCCTTTAGACACATAATTATATCGTCTTGGGTCTAGGAGATGTCGACAGTGAAGCAAGCCGAACCACCATAAGCGGTTCCTGAGCATAAGTTAGTATGTCAAAGTTGTGTTTTAGAATAGGTTGTTTAGTAGCTTATTATGAAACTCAAATGTATTGACTATTGACTTGTTTTATGTCTTACTACATACACGTAAAATAAAAATAAAACACATATTTGAGAATACATATATATAGACTAATTTATATGTGTATCTAGAAGACTAAGGGCATGTCCTTCATGACAGAAAGGTTAGGTAGTTTGTAAAATATTAGGAAAAAACAAGACAATAGCGGGGAATACATCGTTACCAAGTTATCCTTATTAAATAAAAAATAAAACTTGTAATTTACTTTTTGGAATTCATACGAAACTTTTTGACTTTTATTATTGTGTTTAAAGCTATTATTTTTGTTTCTTTCTTGGGCAACTCAACTTTCATTTCCTTTTAATTGTTGGCTTTAGTGGAACTTCGGTTGTATGCCCCAAATCCCCAATGCTTTAAGATATCAAATAAAAATAAAGTTTAAGCAACTACATACTAGATTGTGGTCTCAATATAATTCAAACGCATAATATATTATTATATTACATTTTAGAAATATAATTATAAAAGTTAAGTAATTACAGTTTTTTTGTATGAAACAAATACTAAAGATAGTTAATTAGGGTAAGGTTATCCTTTTGACACATTCATCCATATAACATTTTGTTATTTAATGAATACTTACATTTTTGATTTTTTAAGATTAATTACACTTTTATCTCTTATCTTTACTCGAATATTTTTTAATTTTATTTTGGACCAACGATCTGAGCTATATTTCACACTCACAACACTTTTTTTTGGTTGTTTTCCTTCTATGTTTTTTAATATTATATTTAAAAATATTTTGAATGTACCATTGCGGGGTACTTAATTTTGTCAGCCTTTCGATGCAAATTTTATTTAGTATCAACTATCAAGGCATGTATTATAATATGCAAGTCATTTATGTATCAACGTACAATTTTGAAAATATTGGGACAAACTTCCCCACATTGTCTACAACTTTTAACGCGATTACAACCTATTTATTTTACTATACGAAATACATTCTTATATACTAACATTTTAGTATGTCTACAGTACTAAATCATGATTTGTTAAATTTGGACGGTTTTATCATGTGGCAGCCTATAATTGAACCCTTTTTAATTTTGTTCCACCATGGATTAAACTGTGTATTAAAATCCTCTGGTATATTTTAAAACAAAAAGTGTGGTTGGTGGACCAGTGGTTAAAATGTGTGTGCATAACCCCAACAACACAAGTTCGAACCTTGATGTACATATATGTTTTGTTCATTTTACTTCACATTTTGGAACTCTTAAACTGTGCGCCTCATGAAGCAAACAAATAGATATAATTTTTGTTCATTTTACTTAAAATTTTGAAACTCTTAAGCTGTGCGCCTCATGAAGCAAACAAATAGGTATAATTTTATAGGATTTCCTATTCTAGAGTATATTTAAACAAATATAAATTTATAGAAATTTCTTTGTGTGGTTTAATCGATTTAAAACATGTGTCAATATCATCTTAAGCATATTTCTTCCGATTGCTTTATCGAGTGATGGTGTCGTACCAATCAAAGCCTATATTGACCGAAACCCTGCTGCGTAGCGCGGGTATTTTACTAGTTTGTAACAATTCAAGTAAACATTCAAACTCAACAAAGAAACAAAATAGATAAATAGCGAACCTTAAGATTTCATTATTTCAATTTCAAAACTCAATCAACTGAAAGAGATTCCTTGTTTTTTTCTTGTCTGTTTGGTATGGGGTAATGGAATAAACGAAGGAATGGAATGGACAAAGGAATGAAATGAATGATTACTATTCCATGGTCTTGTTTGATTACCACGTAAGAATGGAATGAATCATTACTTTGTATTGTTTGGTAGATAGGAAAAGACTTAGGAATAAACCGGCGGTGGTGAGTGGTGGCGATAGCGGTTGATAGTGGGTGCCGGCGAAGGTGGTTGGTGGTGGTAGAGGTGGTGGTCGGTGGGTGGTGGCGGTCGTGGTAGCGGCAACGGTGGTGGTCAATGGCGGCGGCAACGATGGGTGGTGGTGGTGGTGATGGTCGGTCCATGTCGGTGTCGGAGAGTGTCGGTGGTGGTGGTCGGTGCTTGGTGGTGGGTGGCGATGGTAGGTGGTGGAGGTGGCGGTTGGTGGTGGTGGTTGGTGACGGAGAGTGTCGGTGGTGGCAGTCGGTGCTTGGTTGTGGGTGGCGGTGGTCGGTGGTGGAGGTGGCGGTTGGTGGTGGGTGGCGGTGGTGGTAGTGGTCGGTGATGGAGAGTGTCGGTGATGGTGGTCAATGCTTCGTGATGGGTGGCAGTGGTGGGTGGCGGTTGGTGGTGGGTGGCGGGGTGGTCGGTGATGGCGGTAGTCGACGGGTGGGATGGCGGTGGTTGGTGACGGAGAGTGGCGGTGGTGGTCGGTGGGTGGCAGCAGTCGATGGTTGGCGGTGGTCGGTGGTGGCGATGGGTGGTAGTGGTGGTTGCTGCTGATGAAGGTTGACCAAGGGAATGGAATGGAAAAAAAAAAACAGGGGGGATGGATGGAATGAATTTGAGGTTTTTAGGGGGAATGGAATGGAAAAGGTAATGGATGATTCCATTACCTTGACTAACCAAACACCTTTTTTTTATTCAATCGTAATGCTCCATTCCATTCCGCCTTCCATTCCTGCATACCAAACGCTACCTTACGGTTTCAATAGTAGTTAATATAAATACATTTTTGACAAATTGAAATAGATTTATAAAATTTACAGTTTAAAATTAAGCATACCAAACTAAAGTGTATTTCACATATTGTTAAAGGGGTATAAGTGTATCTTCTAAAATCATTCCTTTCCTCTTTGTTGGTAACCATCATAGGGCTCCTCTGTGGTGTAACCGATAACTTTTGTGGCCATTGAAGTAGAATTTATGAAGCACCAACCAGTGGTGAAGTTTGAAGATTAAATCGGTGAGGACGGACTTAAAGAAATCCAATATACACGTACATTTAAAATTGAAGTAAAATATAACTAAGAAAATTAGAGCAAAGTTCGGAGCTAATAAAGGAATTTGATTTTGAGTGACTAACTCTTAACACAGTTTCATCCCTATCTTGTTGGTCCCTTATCTCTAAGTGGATCGGAAGTTATATTTGTTTTAAGTTGCACCTCTGTTCGTATCAATTTTGGTTTTATTTAATCGATCCATTTAAGATTTTGGTAACTCGCCGAGTCACTAGCTTGAGGAGTTGAGGGAGCTGAGCTACACAAATCAACTTGTCGACTGATGAGCTGGAAGGAAGCTGAATATGAGCTTAGTTTGTGGCTCATTGGAAAATATCAACTGAAGCAATATTTTAAATAGCAACTAGTGGTATTAAAGGGGGCACACGTTGCGCGCCTTGACACCCTGATTCAGTACCGCCATTTTCAGTATATGTACCCTTGTCATTTTTACACAACACGCTAATAAAAACACCACAATTATCGTTTTCTTCATATGTTCGTTATCTTTAATTGGTTTCTATACTCCAATATTTCTTTAATTGAGACAAAATGTGTCAGACTTTTGTAACCTCAGCCAAACGGAAACCTACCATCGTAGTGATCTAGCTAGAGAATATGTTGCTAAATGCGGTCCGCTATTACCCATGGCTGATGCTCAGCTTGTATAGCCAACCTAGGAACTTCAGCATTTGGAAGTGCAAGAAAATTAACCTTTCCTGCGACCATAGTTAACCTCACACTTACAATATTTGCACTAATAACACAAAGCTATAATAAACCTCCATATTTTGAGTTCAGCAACTCCATTACTATCACCATCAATTACCAGTACTCTTTCTTCCTCATGTTCAACTTTTTGTTTCCATGGGGTGTCTAAATCACGCTAAGGCATTATGTTGTTTGTTTGTATCACCTTTTAATAAGTCGACTCATATGCCACTTGTCGCGATCCGATACGATAAGGGCTAGTTAAACTAGCAAATGGTAAATGTTATGTTCCAGTGGTAAATCCGGTGACACTAGTTCAAACGTTGTACTAGTTTTGTTAATCTACAAATTTGATTTTTAAAATTCAAAATTTTTAATGGAATCCCGATAATTTTGAAATTTACTTTCCATATTTCGGCAAAAAGGTGAAAAAAAAACTTCGCGGTCATTAATCGCTTGCCGCAAACAATTCTAGGCTTCTCATCGAGTCTACCTGTCCATTCCATTGTTGCATTCCAGGTCCAAATTGAGTACTTTTGGAGTATTTTTTGTATTGACTTTATATTTTGGTTATCAAATCATATACTTTTAGATTATTTTTGAGTTGAAGTATTATTATGGAATTGGGGTTAACTACTCAACCTGATATTACCGCCTGGTATAAACTGGTACTGCCAGTTGAACCATTTCTGAGCCCTACCCGATACAGTTTAAAAACCGGTTTATAAACATTGGACTGAAGCTTGGTTTTAAAAAGCGCGAAGCGCACAAATGCGACGAGGTCTAAAACCGAGGCGCAAAGCGCAAAAGCCGTGGGCTTTTCGTACGCGAGGCGCAAGACAATTATATATTTTCTTTTATATATGCTATAGGTTTTTAGCATTATTTACTCAAAATATAGATACAAATAAGGTATATATATGATTTAACTAAAATGTACAAACTTTTTAGCTACATGTATAACAATTTTAAGCACAAAAACATCATGTGTACAAAAAAGCGCGCTTTTCTCGCTTTTTTTATCTTGCGCTTTTCGTGCGCTTTTTGCGCTTTTCTTGCGCTTTTTGTACACTACTCACCTAGGGTTACATAAGGCACACAAATTTGCGCCTAGGTGCGCTTTGCGCTTAAGCGCACTGAAGTTGGTTTTTATTATTATTATTATTATTATTATTATTATTAGTATTATATATCGGCCCTGAATCAATGCTAATTCAAATTTATTTATCCGTAATGGTTGCTACTGGCTCTACTCCTCATCCAAAAATACATTTTTTTAATATAGCTTTTCATTCTTATTCACATGATTGAAATTGTTGTTTTCTTATATTGTAGTATATTAATTTTTATGTTACATCATGACACATATTTTATCACTTCATAATTGATTTATCTATCCCGGAAAGCTTTCCGGATATAATCTAGTATTAGCATTATGAAATTACGTCACCACACATATAGCAGTTTTGCATGTCAATGTAGTTACTTTTGCTTATAAGAATTGTAAAACAATGGAGCGCCAAATTATGTAATAGAAACAGAAACTAGATTTGGGAAAATCTAACATTAAACTACGTACCAAATAATCTGAACAACTAATCAACTATAATTTACATAGTTTCTTTTCATAATTAATTTAGTATAGTTTCTTTTCATAATTTAGTACAAGAACTAAAAGGGTACAAATGACAAAAGAATATGTTGTTTAACGAATTAAACAAGTTTTTTAAGTACGGGTGTAAAAAAGTTTGGGTCTTTTAAGTGTACAATGCTCGAGCTTGTTCCACATAGTGAGAGCATGCGTGTGCCCATTTATATGGTTCGAAACTTCACTATCAAGAGTGGTTATTATTTTTTTTCCTTAAAAGATCATATAAAAATATTCATGTATTTAAAACTAAGAGCATCATCCATTGGTAGATACAAAGATTCACCTCAACATGTTACATCATATTTCAAACCTCCTTAAAAATGATATTTTCTCATGTAATACTATAAAAATTTCAAAAACCTCATTAAAAATATAAAATTAATATAATATAATATAAATATTTGTGTGAGATAGGGGCCCACAATTTCATCCGAACCATGTTTGTATTTGGGGAACAATTACAAACAGACGGACTTCCACAACACGTGAAGTCCGTCAAAGGCTGGGTTTGAATTTACAGACCACGTCGTGTTTTTTTATTTGAAGGGCACGGAGCATGTCACGTTTGAAGCGTCTTGCGTGTTCTAACAACAATAATTCAACAAGGCGGGCCATGATCAAGTTAATGATTTGAGTCACAAAGCATAGTTTGATGACATAATGAAGTAAAGCATCTTTCCCATTCAATTCAATTGCAACAAAAAGCAAAAGAGAAAGGAAAGGAAAAGAGAAAGCAAATTTCCACCATTTCCTTAACTTGGTTGTTCATCTTTTATTTGAATAATTCATCACCGGCACAATGAAAAAAACGAATGTTGGTATAATAAAGAAAAAAGTTAGGTTGGAAACTATAATATAAAAAGTGGAAATTTGTGTTATAAATGTAGATGTTAATAGATTATGTGATGGTACTGACGGTATTAGTATTCTGTATCTATGAGTTTGGATTAAGATTTAAGACTATCATCACCATTATTGTTATGTTAATGACAATAGGTTGGTGATTTCAGATGGGTAATGCTCTATATTGTTATTCTTTCACATATCGATTACTTATTCACATATCAACCCCGTAAACTTTTGACATTTAGCCATGGCCCATTTTAATAAATAAATTTGGAAGACTTAAGACCAAACTAAACAATGAGCATTAAGCCCATTTAACTTAACCTGATTATTTAATCCAAACCTAGCCAACATTTGAAAACATCATCAAGGAAGAAAATATAACGGGATTTGAAAAGTCGCAACACAACCGGCCAACCCAACTCGTAACCGCCTGCTTGATCATCATCACCTACGGATTCAGTTCCATTTTTATTTGTTCCCATTCATCAATTTTGATTTATCTTTTTATCATGTGACCCGTCTGATCCGACACGAAATGTCATAAAATTAATAATAGATTGATACACAACCAACTTCCAAAAATTTTCCAATCCCCATAAAAGAGTTCCTAATCTGCCGCTGATTAAAGTCATCCATAGATGGGAAAAACACAAGCGCACACAACACACAACAACCACTAGCAACCATGTGCTGCAGTCTGGAAAGTCTTCAATTTCTTTTCCTTTGTGCCAGTTTTCGTTTCTTTTTGTTTGTTGCTTCCAAAAACCTACATTAACCTCATAGGATCGATTTAGCTATGTTTTATAAGGATAAAAACATAATAAATGTGCAAAAAGGAGGATAAATACATATGTAAAACATGTGTAATTCTCGGCACATCATATACTTAAAAAGTCTTTTTATGGATTAAAGCAATCCCCAAGGCAGTGGTACAAAAGGTTTGATGAACATATAACTACAAAAAATTTTTAGTAGAAGCAACTATGATCATTGTGTGTACTATAAAGAGTATGCTGCCGGTGAATATGTGTATTTAGGGCTGCAAGCGAACTGAACTTTCAGTGAACAGTTAATGAACCGTTCAGCGAAAAGTTTGTTTATGTTCATTCGCTTAATAAATGAACGAACACGAACAAAAAATTCCGTTGTTTAGTTATGTTCGTGAACGTTCGGTAACGTGTTCGTTTTTGTTCGTTTGTGTTCGATAATTTATTAAGGTTTTTAATTTTTATACTTTTTATATATTCTTTTATTTTTATTTATTTTACCCAATAAATAATATATATGAGGTAAATATATGATTATATGAGATCAATAAACCTACTTTTTGTATCCAAGCTCATTATATGGTTTCACATTCCAGCGTTGATGTTCTCCACCTCCAACGCACTTCTCAAGTACTAACTATGTTTGGACAATTAGGTTATTTTTTGGGGGGATCTAGCTAATGTCTTATCGTATGTGAATTCAATGTTATTCAAAAGTTAATATATGTTCGTTTGTGTTTGTTTCCATTCATGAACACTTGTTTGTGTTTATTAATATTCGTTTGTGTTCATGTGCGTTTATGGATAAAATTAACAAAACGAACACAAATAGGAAATCTCGTTCAGTAAGTGTTCATGAACTGTTCGTGAACACATAATTTTCTTAACAAATGAACACGAACAAGGCCCTGTTTGTATTTGTTCGGTTCGTTTGTAGCCCTATGTGTATTTGTTACTCTATGTTGATGACATGCTCATCTCATGTAAAGATAAGCATGAAATCACAGTAACAAAGCATATGTTGATGGAAGAATTTGAAATGAAAGAGCTTGACAATGCTAAGTAGATAATAGGTATGGATATAAGTATATAACTAGGGACAGGGAAGAAAAGAAACTAAGACTGACTCAGTGTTCATACATTCAAAAGATTCTAGTTAACTTTGAATGGATAAGAGTAAGCCACTTGTTACTCCTGTGGCACAACATTTCAATGTCAGCTCTGGCTTCACCAAAGACAGAAGAGGATGCTGCTTATATGGCTAAGGTACCTTATGCTAACGTTGTGGGTAGTTTGATGTTTTTAATGGTGTGTACAAGGCCAGATTTGGGGTATGTTGTCAGTTTGGTTAGCAGGTATATAGCAAATCCAGGGAAGGTTCATTGGGATGCAGTAAAGTGGATCCTAAGATATTTGAATGGAACAAAAAATGTGGGTATAACTTTTGGTGAATGTGCAGAAGTTAATAAAACAGTAGGGAGGTTTGTTGATGCTGACTATGCTTAAGATACTGACAAGGAGAGGTCAATCACATGTTATGTGTTTAAAGTGTGGGCAAGAGTTGTTAGCTGGAAGGCTTCTTTGCAGCATGTTGTTGCCTTGTCCACTACGGAAGCAGAATATATAGCTTTAACAAAGGCAATCAAAGAGGCTTTGTGGTTGTCTAGGTTTGTTAAAGGGTTGGGAATTAAGATGAATGATGTGGTAGTCAATTGTGATAATCAGGGGGCTATTCAATTGTCTAAAGATAATGTTTATCATGATAGGACTAAGCATGTCAAGGTGAAGCTCCATTTCATTAGAGAAATTGTGAAATCAAAAGAAGTTTTGGTCAAGAAGGTGCATGCTTCTTGTCATAGTGTTGATATGTTGACAAAAGTTTTGTCTAGGGTGAGGTTGGATCAGTGTTTGAAGGAAATTGGAGTGGGATAATGATGGACTGCACTTGAAGGTAAAGATTGTTGAGATATTAGTCAAGTGGCAGTCAACATAAGTCAAAATACAAAATGTCAAGAATAATAAAGTTCCAGAAGCTGAGGGACTAAAGTTGTTAATCTAGGAAACTTAGAAGGGTTCGAAGTGTTAATAGTTTGTTAACGTTTGAATGGTTGTTATAAGTCGAATTAGGGAGCTCTAATCATTCATTAAGTCAATTCATTCAATTGTTTCCTTTCTTTCTTTGTAATTGTTTTCTTTAATCTTGATTCATCAATAAACATTGGTTTGGGTTTCTTTATTGTGATTGATATTGTTGATTGTTTTACAACAGAAAGAAGATATGCGATCAAATGCTTTAGTATCATCTTTCTTTGAACTGTTTGTTGTCGAAGTACGATGATACAGGAACAACTTAAATGGAAAAGAACACGATTATCTTTTTTTTAACAACCAACAAATTGATGTCCCAACTACCCCAGGCATCCACCATTGTGAAAACATCCATACGCCCCTAGGTGAAGACACGTCTTAGACGCCCGCCCGCAAGTAGCGTTGGGTAGCCAGAACTCACTTACTCACCAGATTCAGGGAAAAACCTGACCCCAACCGCCCGAAGGCACGACAGTGAAGAATTAGTAAAACCCGGGCGGGACCAGGAATCAAACCTGAGACATTTCAGTCCCAAGTCCTATCCTTCACTTCCCATGCCACTCCACCACAAGGGTGGGGGCTAACACGATTATCTTTTAAATAGAAAAGATCAAGATTATCTTTTATTTATTATTTGAAATATAATTTCCATGTTCTTTTTTGTACATGTAGGGTATCTAGGGTTTGTTGTTTTCAAGTTTTTGAACATTGAATATTTTTAAGACACCTTAAGGTCTCTATGAACCATTCGGTTCGATTTGAAGCTTTTCATTTTATAAAACATAGGCCACACGGTGTTCATCAACATCAAAAATATACATAATACTCGGTTAAAACAAAGATAGCAGGTTCTAGCCAAAAGTGATTTAGTCATTACCATGATTGATCTAACAAAATCAAATATCATCTTTCTGAAAAACGAATATTGAAGTAAATGTGAAACAATTCGACTATCTGTCTTATTATTTGTTTGTTTAGGTTAAAGATAATACGATTTGTACAGGCCAGTAAGAAGGTGTGCAAGAAAGTTGCAATAGAAAACTAATTTTTACTACTGGATAAAAAAAAAATTCAAAATATCAAAACGCCATCCGTGGGACTCGAACCCACGACCACGTGGTTAAAAGCCACGCGCTCTACCAACTGAGCTAGAACGGCTTTTATGTTGTGCCGTTTCAATAAAATATTTAATGTAACTGTTGTTCGTTATACTAAAATATATAAATTGGTTACTCAGCAGTGATAGGAATTAAAAGCTTGTTATGTTTTGGTATATGGTGAAAGAATTAAATTTGTTTGACTTAAAAATAAAGTTATTATGCAATATCCATCTTGTTATAATTTATAAGCATATTGAAGAGTCATGTTTATAATATTAAATAACATAAGTAACTTGACAAGAACAAGATAAAATGTTAGCTAACCCGTAGATCGGTGACAATTTGATTAAACAGAAGAAATTGTGAGAATTTAGGTTATCTAACAAAAAAAAAAAAAAAACAAGCAAAACACCATTGTATGAATAGAGACATAAATGAAAGGGCACAATTGCAAAATGATAACTGAGGTTTTCAATACGATCTTACGGGCTACGGTGGATATGAAAATAGAGTAGGTGTTTTCAACAGTTAGATTTAGCACAAGAAATAGAATGGGGTGAAGATTCTAGCGTAGTAGCGTAGGTGTTTTCATGACGAGTAAGTCGTTTTCCTGAACAAACCTAACATGTATCATAAAAAACGTATTGTCATTACACTATGTCACTAATCAAATCAATTTTTAATGAGTACCCGTTAGAAACAATCACAAAATTAATTATTTTTAAGATGACCAAAGGGTGTTTGGTCTAGTGATACCAAAATGTTAGTATAAAGTTTTGCTTTTCCAAGTGAAGGATGAGGGTTCATTAATCATTGTGATAAGACAAAAATATGTATTGGAGAGTGTTTGAGTTGTAGTTTAAAAACATTTTGAAGATTGCATAATTCTAATGTAACTACGTAAGAATATTTATTTTCTTATATATAATTAGACATACAATCAGGCAAAAGTTACATGAATGTTGTATGACTAATGACTGTCAAAAAAACTATATCAAAAGATTACCAAAAACTTTATTCAATGAAACTAAAAAATGATACAAATGATTCAGGTACAAAAACAAAGAAAAAAACTCTTTTGACAATAAACTCTCGACTTCACCGATCATCAACCGAATGATCTGTACAACCCTCAGCCGCTTATCAACTAAGACACTAGATCTATAACATAAAGATCTATGCAAATAAGCGAGAAATTTAACCGAAAAACAATGAAACCCTAACCTAGAGTTTCAGGAAGACGAGAGAAAAATAAAGAGATGAAAAACAATGACCGAATAATAAATAACTATGGTCTATGGGATCTGAAGTTCTTGAAGGCATTCTGACCGATGAACACCGAATCGGACGATCAAAGATGAGGTTGCTGGTTCTCTAGGCCATATATCATATTGTGTGAGAGAGAAAGATATGAGTCATCTGGAGTCATCTAAATCTCTCAATCATCGAGTTATCATATTCACCCACCAACTTCAGGATTGTGTAGTTTATATTGTTACATGGGCCAAATGATATTAGCGGCCCATGACCACTTTCAATTTCTCGAGCCCACTCGCACACAAGCCCACTGCTACACTTCTGGCCCAACACCTTGACAGCTACAACTTGAGCCCGTCCTCGTCTTCAATCACGAACATACAATTACAGTCTAGTCCACATCCTGCACAATACTTATGCAACATGATAAAATACGTTGTATAATATAACAAGTAATAAAATTGAAATTGGAGAACTATTATTTTCAACAATGACAACTACGCTACTAGAACTAAACTGGAGGACTCATACAACAATCATTTTCGGTTCATTTACTTTACTTTTTCTTGACTTAATGAAGAAAATTGTAGTTCTAGGGATATTAAAAACGACAAAACACTAAATAAATGAGAAAATAAGTGCCCGTTTAACTTAAAATGTTTATGTTAAATTGAGAAAATAACGAAAGCAGACAATTTTATAGGCGTGTTATAGATATATAGTTATGTCAATACGACAATACAATTTCACACGTTTAAATTTAAACATGCACTCATATTACATGTGATATTTGATAGCACATCTATTTTTACACGGATAGCAAACTTAAATCTCAAAATATGCATGTTAATGTTTTATGTTGTGTGTGAAACACATTCTCTCAATATCATGCATGCATCAAAATTCGCTATTGCGTCTCCTCTACGTGCTTTAAAATTGATACGGTATTATACACCTTATTGTTCCATTTTTCATAAAATTTTCACAAGTTATTCTACAATATATAGAGATCTAAACTAGATATAATAAGATCATCAATCCTTTAGCATTTACAATGCATTGTTAAAAATTAATATGATAAGATCACCCAGTTATTAAGATTAGAACAACTTTCAAACACTATTTACTTAGTACAGGGTAATGGCATGATTTTTTTTTGCCAAAATGGAGGTATAGTAAAAAAAAATTGTACATTTGGGGTCTGTCAGAAGTGTGTTTGGTCTTTTGGTGAAACCGCAAGATGGTGTTGCGGTTTAGGCTGAGGTGGAGGTGACTAGGAGGGAGGGTGTTGGTGAGTAGGAAAGAGGAAGGAGAAACCGCAAGATGGTCTTGCGGTTTAGTTGTCAGCCCTTCTTCATAAACCGCAAGACCATATTGCGGTTTCTCCTTCCTCTTTCCTACTCATCGTCCACCTCAGCCTAAACCGCAACACCATTTTGCGGTTTCACCAAAAGACCAAATTCACTTCTGACGCCCTCCAATTGCACAAAGTTTATGTATTGTAGCACCAAAAAGGCAAAAAAATCGTAATGGCATATTAACACAATAACACAAACAATATGTTAATTGCTGGTTGATCTCAACACGGCACCTTTGTGTGGTATAGCACAATTAAAAAAGTAAGGAAAAAGAAAAACAACATTAACACAATGGTCCACATTATTTGTGTGCACATGGTCTGGACACCTTCCTACCAATTTAGTACTCTCACGTCTACATTACAATAAATGGATTTAATTATAAAGTTAAATACTTTAATTCTTTTTACTAAATATTGCTACCTCTTGTGGTTGTTATGTTTGTATCTCTATAACTACCAAGAAACTGTATAACTACTTTGCTTGTAAGCTGTCTTTAGCAGCACTGTGCATCCTAGCCATGTTCCGAATTAGTCACCGACAACAGCAAGAACAGGAGCAGCATGAACTGCATCCTGAAACTAAGGTAAGTACCGATTCGACTGTCAAATATTTTTACCTATATCAATGAATCAGTTTATAGTTTTGAACCCATGGATGCAGCAGATCAATGAGCTTAGATCAGCTCTTGGTCCACTTTCGGGTCGCAGCTTAAAATACTGCACGGATGCATGCTTAAAAAGATATTTGGAAGCTAGAAACTGGAACATAGAGAAAGCAAAAAAGATGTTGGAAGAGACATTAGTATGGAGATCAACCTACAAGCCAGAAGAAATCCGCTGGGTTAGTAAGTTTAATAATGGGTTCATGACAAATGCCTGACCTCTAATACCACCAACGTGTTTTGAGCGCATTGAGTGTGAATGAGGAAACTTGAAATTTAAAACTAAAACTTGAAATTTTCATTGTACCAGCATGAGATTGCTGCCGAAGGTGAAACCGGAAAAATATTCAGATCAAACTTCCATGACCGTTTTGGACGAACTGTTTTGATAATGAAACCAGGACTGCAGGTGATTTGAAAGCATATCCTTCTACTTTAAAAGTTTCCTTTTTTTAACTAAGAAAAACTAAATGAATGCAGAACACAACAGGAATGGACAACCAGATAAGACAACTGGTGTACCTGGTCGAAAACGCCATCCTTAATCTCCCAGAAGGCCAGGAAGAAATGGTGTGGCTGATAGATTTCACGGGCTGGTCTTTCAGCACCAGTGTACCGGTTAAAACTGCACGTGAGACAATAAGCGTACTACAAAACCACTATCCACAGAGGCTAGCTGTGGCTTTCCTCTACAGCCCCCCTCGCCTTTTTGAAGCGCTTTGGAAGGTTCGTGTTGTTCGCATGAAGCATATATTATAAATAACTATATATCAAGTATCAACTAGAACTTTAATAATATGCAGATGATTAAGTACTGCTTGGATCCAAAAACATTCCAGAAGATTAAATTTGTGTATCCAAAGAACAAAGAAAGTGTGGAGATCATGCAATCGTGTTTTGATGCGGACAATCTCCCAACTGAATTCGGTGGGAAGGCTACTATGAAGTATGATCATGAAGAGTTTTCGAAGTTAATGGTCCAGGATGATCTCAAAACTGCTAAATTCTGGGGGTTCGACCAGAACATCGACGGGAATGCTGAAAAAGAGTCATAGTGTCATGCTAAGCTATACTATAGATGCTTGTTTTGATTAACTTCCTGAAACATGTTTCATACTCTTACTATTCCTAAATAAACTTCGTACTCGGTTGGTGTACCTATGCTACTATATTATAAGTTGCACATTTACTGTTAGGTGACAAGATGTGCAGGTTGGGTAACAGGTCAAATGGGTTCTCGTAAGCACGGCTAGTTCAGTTTACCTAGGCATTTTTAAACAAATAGCTAATAAATAGTTATGCTTACAAAGATGAAAAGATTTCAATGGTAATATGGATCCTTGAATAAAATGATTTAGTGGTTTGTGTATGCTCAAAATAACTTTGGTGACTTTCAACCCGTTCGGCCCATTGACCCGTTCCTTTTTCCCTTATGAAACATGGGTCGAAATTGTCACATCTAATGCTACGCCCTAATGCCAAACATTCGGGTGAACATCACATCGGTATTGTTGATTTGGTAACTGCTATTATAAAACTTATGAAAAGATAAGTTATTTTCTACATTCTTTTGTAACATATAATCAAAAAGCAACTAAGCAAGATGATAAAAAGGAAAAGACTAAAAGAGGAATTACTAAAACCGTCTTCTAAAGTTTCGAGTGGTTGATTGGTACGTCCGAACAAGAAGACCAACTCCGACTCCAACCCCAAGACAAACACCAAGCCCTATCCCAACGCCCACCCTAACGCCAGCATTGAACCACGTTAGCGCACCATCTTCACCTTCCATAAAGTCCCTCTGGCTCCAGCCTAAGCTGCTATCATAATAATCATCATTTCCATATTTATAATCGCGATATCCTGCCATCTGCATACCAACAGAAGATAATATCAGAATTTCAATATTCGAAAACGACGTTTTTAGCATCAACATATATGATCTAACTATATAAGTACCTGAAGATCAAGATCCTTTTGATATCCTGTAGTCTCATACTCTGGAATTGAATCTAACATCCCTTTTCTATTTTGCTTCTTCCTGAAACCAACCTGCAACGTTTTTGTCAAAATAATCGGCGTCCCTGAAACTGATCCCGCCACATAAACTTCAATCATTGGCGGCATTGAATCACATCCCACCGTTTGCTTATTCTTAAACAAACCATTACTACCACAAACCATCGACTCACAACGCATACTCCATCTCCTAATATCACTATCCTTTTCATTACACATCTCCAACGCCCCGAACAGAATAAGCTCTTCACCATCAAAAACCTCGAATTTCACACTACCAGACAGCCTTATACTATCTGTGCTAACGAAAGTAGCTTCCTCGAATGTTTTATCTACTCTGTTTCTTTTAAGGCGACACGAAATACCCTCTGATTGTAAGGCACATCTTTTACCATTTACTTCAACAACGGTATCAGGGTCCAAAGGTATATGGTTTAAGGTGAGATATTCAGGAGTGTAACCATCAACCATGAAATTGTTAACTCTAACGTAAAACACGCGTATATCTAACCAAGATAATAATCGTTTACCATACGTTTGGTACGAAGGGTGCTTGATAATCTGCAGCCCATTATTAGCCACCTTATTGTCTTCCATAAATACAACTATACAAGGATCAAACTCTCATGGACAGCCCTCCAACATCAAACATATGTAGAACCAAATTTGCATAGGAATCCTAGGGAAAAAAAATACAAAAATTAAACTTTTATTAATCAATGAACCAAGAAACAATACAAACAATTTACATTTTCAAGAAAGTCAAAAACCAACATAACAACTCCTATACCTTTAGACTATATCAAAGCTTATAAATTTAAAATCTTTAAGTGTGTGATTGTGTGTAGTGTGTGAGAGAGAAAGAAACATATAAAACATGTATGATATATATAAAGAATTAAAGATAAAAAAAGCAGGCAGGCAGCCACCAACATTGAATAAGTCATACAAAGTGAGTGAAGAAAAAAATCTTGAAGAGTTTACTATGTTTGCAGGCCACACATATTCAAATAATCCTACTCATCATTTATAAAGATCCAATGTATGCATAGAGTGATTCCTTAAATCGCTTTCAGATGCCCCACCAAATAAATTTAAAATTTTTAAACCCACAAAAAAAAAAGGTTGATGATTTCTCTTGGTGGCAGTGAAAGAAAGAAGATAGCCACACAAATATTAATGCATATCTCCAACACTTGGATTCCTATGTTTCTGGAATAGACTAAATGCATACACATATGTAGAGATACAAATGGCATCGATAGAGATAGAAAGCTGCAATTTTGGTACCTTATCTTCATAGGAGGAGGGGTATACTATAACTTTCACTAATTGTAAGGGGTTTTTGGTAAGTGCTGAATGGATAAGAGGCTCTGAACCAATAAGATGCTGAACCATTAAGGGTATGTTTGGCAATGAGCTTTTAAGAGCTTCAAGCTTCAAGCTTTTAAGAAAAAACTCATATTCAATAAAAAGCCTTGTTTGGTTGAAGTAGCTGGAAACTTTTAGGTTAGAGAAAAAGCTCTATAGTGAAAAGCTACTAGTACTAGCGTTTAAGAAAAAGCTCCTACTAGCTACAAGCTTTTAATGAGTAAATGACATAAATACCCATTCTATTCTAAATATAAACTAAAAACTTTCCTTACAAGCTTTTAATAATGTCTATTTTAGTCATTTTATACATTTTATTAAAAGCTCCAGCTACCCTGCCAAACACCAAAATATATTTAAAAAGCTTTCAGCTAACAGCTTCCAGCCACCAGCTAGTTTTGCCAAACATACCCTAAGTGTTGTTTGGTTGTACCTCTGAATGATTTGTAAAATGACTATTTTACCCCCTCACCTTATTATTTTAAAAATTATAATAAATTAATTAAAAAAATTATAAAAGTCACACACCACCGCCAGACACCTACCCACTCTTGTTTCTTCTTCATTCGTCCTTTTCTTTACCCACTTTCTTTCTTTCTTGTTCTTGTTCTTAACCCACCTGCACACATATATACTTTTATTTTCTTTATTTTTTTTCTTGTTTTTAAAAGAGAGATAACCAGAGAACTAGAGAGAGAGATCAGATGAAGAGAGATGGGTGTTGTAGCGGGGAGGAAAAAGAGAGACGGTATGGCGGCGGAGGCGGTGTGGTTCCGGTATGGCAGTGACGTCGACGCTGAGAAAGGTGAAGGAAAGGGGCTGTTCAGAGGTAAGCGCAAATTCTGTCCATTTTCCATTCAGCATCATACACATGCTGAACCATTCAGTCTTAATGCTTCAGTTCAGATGACAAGTTTTTTGCAACCAAACATCATCAACCTCTGATCGATTCAGAGGTTACCTCTGAATGGAGTCATTCAGAGGTAAACAAACAGCCCCTAAGCCATAAATGTTGTTTTTTAGGGAAAAGAGAAACATCCCTTGGATTTTAAATAAATTATTATAATAACTATTTTGGTGAAATGTAGTTCTAAGTAGAGTGAGATTTTGAGTTCCACTTACACTTATGGAATGAATAATGTAGGAATTTTTTGGGGCGGCGACGATTCAATTCTCATTTTCTATGCTTCTCAGTGGAGAGGAGGCTGGTGGTATTCTTCGGAATCACATGAGACCTCACCAATTCTGAATTCTTACTTGGAAGCGTCGTTGTCGTTGGTGAGCTGTATCGAACCCGAGTGTTGTGGGTTCACAAGTGTGCACGCTGTCACTTAATCTAGCCATTTATAAAAAAATCCCAAATTAACGATTATACATGGAATCTAATAATCTGAAACTTATTGTTCTGTAATACGGATAATTTTACAAATAACGTTTTTACTTTTATTCTTGTCTTAAAAGACAATCTCGCCCCATGGACAAACGTAATTATTTATATTGATCGATAAGTTATAGTTTGGAATATTATAATCTAATTCACCTAAAAATAACTACATGTTGAACAAAAATAATAAAAAAGTTAATTTTTTTAACATGAAAATTCATTTATAATATCTTTTATATTTTATGTTGTTAGTCTAAAACACTAAATTTTAAGAGACAAGCATACACACGGTCTTTTATTTTGGTTCATTCCATTGTCTTTACCTTATGTTTAAACAAAGATGAATATTAACAAGTAACATGTTTAACATGATAATTCATTTATTATGCTTTTATATTTTATATTTTGTCTTGTTAGGCTAAAACACTATGTTTAAACAAAGATGAATAAGAAAATAACATCAACAAGTTACATGTTTAAAATGATAATTAATTTATAATATTTTTATTTTATGTTGCTCTAGTAATAAAACAAACATTTTAAATTAATTTGAAACTAAAACTATATTGCTCTAGTAAATTTTTTTCAATAAAACAATTTAAAAGTCTATAAGTACCAACACAAAATGAGATTTCCAACCCGCTCGATATGTCTCTATTTGTAGCTAAATCGTTCTCATCTTCTCGTTTGGATCCTCCTGTTAAACTTGCAACACGAGTTGATTCACTAAAGGTGAATTACTGAAATTGTGTAATCTTGTTACGTCTATAAAAATGCCGAAGTAAGAGCATTCACAACCCATCCCCCATTCCCTCCCCCATTCTTAAAATTTAAGAAAATCCTAAAAAAACTCACTCCATCCCAACCCCTTTCCCCATACCCCATTTCTAAAATTTACAAAAAACCTATGTTGAGCCCCCATATATGGGGTCTTCCATCCTTCCCCCATATCATTTATTAATAATAAAATAATACAAATGAAAGGTGGAGTGAATTAATATTGGTTGTAAAAAAATAAAATAATAATAAAAAAAGCTTATAGGGGATATGAATGGGGAATGGGATGTGAGAGATTTTGCAAAAGTGAGTGGCAAATTTAGAAAACTATGATTTTTCCTTAAATTATATGGTTGGGGATGGGGGATGGGTTGTGAATGCTCTAATATGTGATACGGGTACTTGTGTTGTTCAGTCATATCAAAATGTAATTAATGCATTTCCAAATAATTCATAAATGATAAATAGGACATTGAGAACTAACTTGAATATTTGATCAACATTAGATTTTATGAGCAGATGGAGTCACAAGATTGATTTTTGAAAACAATAACTAACTTCCAAAAATGAAAGTGATTAAAACTTGGAAAGAAAACTAAGAAAACTTAAAAAGGAGTTAGTTGTAACTTGTAATTTGGGTGCCAATGACCTTAAGCCCAGCTGGGGAAAGGTGAGAGGGTTTACCTCTTCAGAGGGTTCCCACCCGGGCTTGGTCTTGAGTTCGAATTCTGCACACCACGAAAAAATTCCCTGTAACGGTTTGAGATAACTTCAAAGTGGACACCGGTGCGTGGGTAGTGATTCGAACTCGGGTCGAGGGGTTGTCTGTCTTGGTTTCACCGCTGAAGTACACCTTCCAAAAAAAAACTTGTAATTTGGGTAAAGAGATATACGTGTAGAAAGAAATATGACCTTTTTTCAGATTTCATATTGGAAAGTTATCACAACTATACTATTGCTTCACTGACTAAAGTCGTCTTGTAATTTAACGAAATCAAACAATTTAAATGCAAAGAGTTAGACAATAAGGAACATGAAATCGGTACAAATTAAGTATCTTTGTGAGAGGATATCGTTCGAATATAGGTGCTTGTTCACAAGGTTACATCGACGAGGTGGAATCCTGTGGGTAATGTAAGGAGAGTGGTGTGTGAGCCAACCGGACAAGTGGGTAATGGTGTAGCGATCACCAATCATGGCAGACGAGCAATGGAACATGAGGAGAGAAATTGCACATCAAAACGATGAAGGGTTAGTGCAATATGTTTTTTTTAGGGTTACGATCAATTACACAGTGAAAAAAAAAATAGGAAGTCATAGGATGTCTTATCTTATATTTTGAAAGTCCAAAATAGTATTCTGTACCTTATCGAATTGGTTCTTAATTTCATCTTTTGTTTCTTTGATTTTCCGAGCTCTAACAAGTAGGTAGTTATTTATGACGGTTGTAGGTGATGGTTTATGGTTGTGGTTAAGAACACACTCAGATCTAGGGATGAGCAAATGGTAGCGGGTACCGTGCCAAATCTGTACACTTTTCATTTTTGGGTACCGGTACCGGTAAATACCGATTTTTACATGCGAATACTGGTACCGTACTGGTTGTTTTTGATACCGGTATCCATTTTTTAGGGATTTTCGGTACTGGTAAATGCTCATCCCTATTCAAATCATCATCAAGTACACCATAAACGACAATAAATAAAATAACAAGTATAGTAAACAAAATTTCAAAATAGTGAATTTTTAATATGAAAAAACATATATTTCAAAAGGTTATAAGACTGTCCGAAGTGGTGGGGGGAAAGATGGAGATGAAGCGCCATGTGGCACTTTTGGGTCCCACGTTGAGGGGATGAAAATTGTGGGGAGTGGAAAGGGGGAAGAGGGGGGAAAAGAATATTATTATTATTATTATTATTATTATTATTATTATTATTATTATTATTATTATTATTATTATGTGTGTGTGTGGAAAGTTAAAAAAAAAAAAATCAGCCAATCATAGAAAAAAGAAAGTGCCCCACGCCAGTTGCTTCTTCCCCGCCTTCCCCTTCCCGCCCCTCTTCCAAGCCCCTTGGTGGCGGTGTTCAAGTCCCTTCAAGCCCCTTCCCGCCCCTCTTCCAAGCCCACTCCGGATGGTCTATATATGCAGGTTTAGAAAGTTTTTTCATTGGGTACTTGATTGGAATAAGTTATAAGGGGGTGAAATTTGAAGCCTTTCATTTGAACATTTTTTTTACAAGTGTTATGTGAGTCTCAGTAGAGGCTTGAAATAAAAAAAAAGGGTGTAATGGTTTGAAGCCACTTCCAATCATTACCCAATTATTATTTATTTATTTTTTTGAAATTTAAAAGAAATTTGATCAATACCATAAATTAAAAAAAACACCAAAATTTGATCAAGTTCATAAAATTAACCTAACTTGCTATACTCCAATAAGCAGCCGAAAACCCGCCACTTTACACACTACAAGGACCATTTCACCCACCCAACAAATCTCCAGTTCCTTGCTGCAAATTCCAATCACAACGCGAAATTTTTCACGCTCAACCGGTTTGGCGCGGATTCGCGCCCAGGGGGCGGTGTGGCAGGCGCGAATGGGGCGCTAAATGCCCCTTTAGCGCCCAATTAAGGCACCACTACATGTGGTCTAAGAATTTGAATAAACTAATGACATGAATATTTTCAGGATATGCATATCGAGCTCTGTAAACTTATGTTTGTTAAGCTCAAGTTTCGTCGAACCCTCGGTTTTAAATAGGCAAGGCTTTGTTGTGAATATCAAACACAAAAACATCAAAGTATCCAACAAAAAAAGTGAAGTATAGCTTTCGATAATAGACATCTACTATAATACAATATGCTTACGCCGGTATATTTGCTATTTGGACATCATAATTAAAGAATTATACCAATGCACATTTTTTACTGCATAAAATACAGATTACTAAATTATGTGGAAAGATTTACCTAAAAGAAACCCATTGAACTAATGGCATTGTAGCTTGAAAGTAATCTCCAAAGAAGATGTGCTGTTATTTTGCTGTAGCACCTGAACCAGCCTGTAGTGAGAGGGGATCAAGAAGGTTTTCCTGTGATGCATTCATGTTGATCCTTATCCTACATTTAAAACAATATATTTACTAAATAAAAATAACATTGACATTAAAGGATTTTTTTTTTTTTTAAATCGGAACTCGCTTATCTAACCTGTTGTGGATGTTTACATATTCATCAGTTTCATCCAATATCTCCTCCTGAAAATCCAGCATGCTAGTGTTATTTTATCATGCATTTTGACTATATTGGCGGATTTGCGAATCTAAATTCAATAACAATATATTTTTGAAGTATACCTGAAGAAGCTCTTCAATGACATCTTCCATGGTTATCACACCAACGACAATCTCGTTTGGCGGATATTCGGGAATAGGATTGTTGTCCAAATCCAGTATGCAAAATGAGCAGCCTCTGTGTCTTTTTTTGAAAGCAGGAGTTGAAGGTGGACTTCTCTTTGCCTGTTCATCTCCATCACTCTTCATCAAAGCACCATCCACATCATGAAATGGTGACTTGTTTGCTACATTTTGAGTTTCTGAAATAAAAAGTTGAACCAATTTAATTCTGAAATATTAAATATATGTGAGTGTATGTATATATGTGAGTTAATATATAGTCTCTCACTCTCTGTATCCTTGGAATTTTTAAGCTTGTTCAGATCTTTGTACACAACAGCTATATGACTATGCCCTTTCTGGAATTCATTTAAGATATCATAAAGAGGCATATTGTCTTCAACTCTGAATTGTACACATCCTTGATAACATGAGCACAAATTTGTTTTCACATGCTAACAATATATGATGATAATTCGCATACCTTGGAACTTTCCTTAATAACATCTTTCTAAGAGGAACTGCATCATCCGGGTCAACCGCCAAGAGATTCTTAACCTGCATACAGTAATACCATTATACAAGTTAATCGCCCTCGTTAATATTCAACAATCTTTTCGAAGATCTTTTTTTAGTTTGTATACTAGAATTCATAAACCAGTACATGCTCTTATGGTAAGTATTAGCAAAACTGGGCCATTTACTTTAACAGATTGTGGTATATGCCTATATGGAACATGGGTAACGTGTAATGGCTTAACATATATAGTATACCAGGATGATTCCAATAATATTTGTTCGGTCCCCAGAATAAACAGGAACTCTGCTGTGACCCATGGTCATAATTGCATTTAAGGTATCCCTATGCAGACACAAGAGAGCGAGTTAATTCACAAAAAACGTGTGAAACTTTATGTAATACGAAACATAGGAAATAAACTCACAAAGTAAGAGTTCCATCCAGATCAAGGGAAAATGCCTTCGATATAGGGGTCATGGCATCTTTTGCGGTCTTTTCGGTCAACTCAAGTGCTCCAGCTATTATAGTAGTCTCGTCATGGGTCAAATCTCCTCCTTTCCCAGCCTATCAGCACATAATGTTGCCACATTAGCAATTTATTTCTTGAGGTTTAAATCTCAACTGTCGTTAGCTGTTTAACCTTTAGACTTCAGATTACCTCATTGCCATGAAAATCCACAAAAGTTTTTAACTCTGCCCTACGTAGAAGGGCAGCATGCCCCTTTCCCAACATCCAATCTAGAACCTAAACAAAATTAAGAAATAAATATTGAATTACTCATAAGAAGACAATATAAACTACACACAGCTACTCAATAATAGAATAAAGAACTAGTAACCTTGCTGATAGGATAAGCAATAGGGAAGAAGCACCATAGCAGGAGACGGACAAAAGGTGCTACTGTTGCTCCAACTGTCAAGCCATAGCGCGTACAAACCGCTTGTGGTAATATCTATAATAACAAAAACACATACACGCAGAGCCGATCAGATAAAAAACAAGATTAGCTAGAACAAGTTTCTCTATTTCAATAACCACCAACCTCTCCAAACATCAGAATTAGTGTTACAGATATCAGAACCGCAGCCCACGGTGGAACAAGTTTATCCAGGAATATAGGAAGCGACTACAGTAGAAAGAAACAAATTAACAACCACTAGATACCATTTTTAAACGTTATCAAGAAACTGCAACCAGTTACACAGACCTCCATTGCTAAAGAGTTCCCGATTAAAAGCGTACAAAGCAGTAGATGTTGGTTCTTCACAACTGGAAATATTTTAGCTGCCACCAATATATTTCACCAGATATTAGTTCAACAAAAAGATCTCCGCGTACGCAAATTTTTGCGTGTGAAATTCTGGTTATAAAGTACTGTGCATATACTCTAATTAACACAAAGGTTGACTAAAAAGTCAAAAGAAGTCCACCAGACTTCATCTGTGACTGCACTTCCAATAATGATATTTCCAAAACTTCCTTTCACAATTATTAATTATAGAAATCAAATTAAAACACATGCTAGGCTATCTCTTAATTCCTTCCTACCAAATATTCTACACAATCTGCATCTTTCACATGTGTACTGACAGTCCTAATATTATTTCATAATAATACACCAATCACAATGTCATTTCCACATCAAAGCAATAATTCTCTAAGCCTCTAAACACCTTCAACCACTTCAGCAGTCTATAAACCATCTATACTCGCATTCAATCACATGTTAATGCTACTGTTATAAAATTTAAACTAACCGATCACTAAAACAGCATAAAACTTCAATTCCTGAGCTAAAACTACTATCTAACTAATCCGATCGGACTAAACCAAACAACACAAAGCACAAAATCCATAAACCTCACCGAATTCACTCGTGTAATAACAATAACAATAACAATAACAATAATAATAATAATAATAATAATAATAATAACAGTAGAACAACAACTTACAAGCATGAATTCGATCTTTTGGACGGCCAGATTGGATGAGAACTTCGAGGTCTACGAGGCCTAACGACATGAGTCCGAGCGTTAGACCAGCCATGAGACCTGCAAAGGCTACCAGACCAACGATTACCATTAAATACAGGAAGAACTGTGACTCACAGCACGTAACATCAGCCATTTCGTAGATGATCTCTCTCTGTCTGTCTGTTAATTAGTGTATGTATGTGTTTGGAATAAGTAAACGGAATTTCGCTTCCCTTTGCAGAGGGTATTTTTTTTATGTTGAAGAAGGTATGTGAAGGATATATGGGAGGAGGGTACACGTTATTTTCGATAACAGGTTTTTTTATGATTGATCCGACCAAGGAATAAAATAAAAATGTTGTAATCCTCAAACGAATGTACCCAACTCTTATTTTTCTTTTTTAAATTGCATTACACACATGTTTGTCAAAATTAGCAGGTGACTGAAAGCTGATAGATAATAGCTATAGCTTTTTAAACATATTTTGATGTTTGGTAAATTCGTTGAAGCTTTTAATAAGATGTATAAAATGATCAAAACGAGCATTAATTAAAAGCTTGTATGCATGTTTTTTTTATGATAGAATAAGTATTTGTGTCATTTACTCATTAAAAGCTTGTAGCTACTAAGGGTATGTTTGGCAATGAGCTTTTAGGAGCTTCAAGCTTTTAAGAAAAAACTCCTACTTAATAAAAAATCTTGTTTGGTTGAAATAGCTTGAAACTTTTAGGTTAGAAGAAAAAACTCTATATTGAAAAGCTACTAATACTATCGTTTAAGAAAAAAATTTTAATGAGTAAATGACATAAACACTCATTCTATTATAAAAATAAAATATAAACTTTCCTTACAAGCTTTTAATTATGCTCATTTTGATCATTTTATACATTTTATTAAAAGCTCCAGCTACTCTGCCAAACACCAAAATATATTTAAAAGGCTACAGCTACCAGCTTCCAACTACCAGTCACCAGCTAGTTTTGCCAAACATACCCTAATAGTTTTTTTCTTAAACGCTAGTACTAGTAGTGTTTCAATATAGAATTTTTTTTCTCCTAACCTAAAAGCTTTCAGATCGTTCAACTAAACAAGGCTTTTTATAAGAGTAGGAGTTTTTTCTTAAAAGCTTGAAGCTCTTAAAAATTCGTTACCAAACATACCCTATGTAGATTGTAGACCATCACTGTGGCTATGGTTTGTGTAAAGTTATCGATTGAAAAAAGGTAAAAAATTCACAATTTTATATATGAGTTTTATTTTTTTTAATTACATTAAGTAACTAGGTTACAATCCCGTGTATTGCACGGGTTGATAAATATCATGTTATATAATTAAGAATAAATTACATCGTTAGTCCTTATGGTTTCCACCTAGTTTCAATGTAAGGTACTAAGGTTTTATTGTTTCGGTTTAAGGTATTAACCTTTTAGTTTGTTTCAATGTCAGGTATTAGGACTAACCTAGTTAAAATTTAACTGAGTTTGAGGGGTATTATGGTCCATTCACCTATATATTTCTTTTAACCAATTAATACATATGTTAAAAATAATAAGAAACCGGTCGGACCCAAGGGTCGAACCCGTCACCTTCATTGTACAAGATAACAACCCAACCAGCTGATCTACATGATCAGTTGGTTTAATAACTGATCATGAATGATAAAGAGAGGCAGAGATCTGTAACAACAAATAAAAATAAAGATAAAAAAAAAACACAAAAATAGGTCGGCTGGGTGGGATTCGAACTCGAACCTGATCATAGCAAACCCACACTGTCAACCACTACACCACAAGTTACTTGTTTGATGTTTATGGAAAAGAAAAGTTATTTATTTATTAACATAATATCATCTTCTTCCTCAAATTGCTTATAAACCCTAACCCTAACCTAAAATCCAATCAGCCTGATACCATAAATAAACGTCTAGGAATCATAGGGCTATTGATCAGACACGATTATAGAACAAAACGACATCAATGAAATGAGCTTACAAGCACGAATGGTGGTCGAAAATTAAACTTCAAGATCTGAACAAAAATAGCCGATTGGAGGCTTTAGAAGGCGATTTGTTATGTGTTCTTTGTGGGTTTGCGAAGTATAGATGTGCAGAAGTATTTTGATACAAATAGGGGTGTAAATGACACGTAGCGGCTCGGGATCGGCTCGGTAAAAAGCTCGAACGAGCCGAGCCTTAACGAGCCCGAGCTCGAGCCCTAGATACAAAGCTCGATTGGGCTCGCGAGCCTAATCGAGCCTTAACGAGCTAGAGCCCGAACCCGAGCCCGAGCCTAAGTTACAGCCGAGCCTAAGTTATAGCCTTAACAATTGGGCTCGCGAGCCTAAGTTATAGCCGAGCTTTTGCGAGCTCGAGATGAGCTTTTGAGCTCGTTTGAGATTCTCAAATCACCTCGAGCCGAGCCGAGCCGAGCTCGAGCTTTGGATTTTGCTAGCGAGTCGAGCTCGAGCTCAAGATTGTAGGCTCGAACCGAGCCGAGCTCGAGCTTCACAAAACCTTAACGAGCCCGAGCCGAGCCCAGTCAGGCTCGGGCTCGGCTCGGCTCGTTTACACCCCTAGATACAAACGACTTATATATTGGACAATTAAAAGACACGTTTTAAGGCGATTAAAGTTTCCGATCGGTTACACTTAAAACCACGATTAAAACTTCATTAAACAACGCTATTAAGTCGATATTATTATGGGAAATAATCATTTGAGGTGAAGAAACGTAAACCCAACCATTTAATCGAGATGAAACACACTAAAACTCAAAATCTATACTCGTCGGAATTTTACTCCGGTGACTAGAATCTGGTCGGAAAAACAAAAGAAGAGGGAGGGAAGGTTTGGTTTTAAAACTTTGAAAACTTGACGGGTTTAGTCCCTCAAAATCTATTGTTTTTTAATATATGTATTAATTGGTTAAAAGAAATATATAGGTGAATGGACCGTAATACCCCTCAAACTCAATTAAGTTTTAACTAGGTTAGTCCCTAATACCTGACATTGAAACAAATTAAAAGGTTAATACCTTAAACAGAAACAATAAAACCTTAGTACCTTACATTGAAATTAGGTGGAAACCATAAGGACTAACGGTGTAATTTTTTCTATAATTAATAAAAAAAATATGTTTAAAAAAGCGGTGTATTATACTAATAGAATAAAATATAATGTAATTTGTTAACTTATACAATCGTCAAGATATGTATTTAAAAAAATAAACATTGACGTGGCAGTTATAAATTTTCATAAGTTAATTTTTAAAACACATTTTTTCAAATGGAAATTAACTTTAATTTTTAATTACCACTTATTTTATATTACTTAATATATTGTGTTGTTACTATTATTATTTACTATCCAACCACATAAAGTATTTGAAATTTTTGGATATTACTTATATAAATAATTATCTTCATTGTTTTGCATTTTTAGTGTTTTAGATACCATAAGCTTAAACTTGGTGGAAACCCTCAACCTCAATTACGGAATAATTATTATTATTTACTATCCAACCACATAAAGTATTTGAAATTTTTGGATATTACTTATATAAATAATTATCTTCATTGTGTTGTTACTACTTTCACAATCTCTTCAACGACCTAAGGGGCTTCCATCTAGAAAGCGAAAACCCTCAACCTCAATTACGGAATAATTGTTATTGTCGGGGTATTACTCAGGGAGAAGTAAGGGGTAGCACTTAGGAAGATGGGAAGGGCTAAAGCAGTTGGTCCGGACAACATACCGATAGAGGCGTGGAAGTGTTTAGGGGAAGTAGGAGTGCAATGGTTGACTCGTTTGTTCAATACTATTTTTAAATCTGGAAAAATGCCAAGTCAGTGGAGGAGTAGCGTCATGGTGCCTTTATACAAGAAGAAAGGAGATGCTCAATGTTGTGAGAGTTACAGAGGGATAAAGTTATTAGCCCATACAATGAAATTATGGGAGGGGGTAATTGAAACTAGAATTAGGAGAGAAACTCAGGTCTCGGTAAATCAATTTGGTTTCATGCCAGGGCGGTCAACTACAGAAGCAATACATATCCTAAGGAGATTGATAGAAAAATATCGGGATAAGAGGAGGGATCTACACATGGTATTTATTGACCTTGAAAAAGCCTACGATAGTGTGCCTAGGGGCCTAATTTGGGATAGTTTGGAAGGCAGAGGCGTACCTGGGAAGTATATAGACTTGATTAGAGATATGTATGTTAACACGGAGACTTTTGTTCGTGCGCCTGTAGGAGATACTGATTCTTTTCCCGTGGAAGTAGGACTTCACCAAGGATCTGCTTTAAGTCCTTTTCTTTTTGCCATAGTATTAGATGAGTTGTCAAGGTCAATTCAGGAGGCAACTCCATGGTGCATGCTTTTTGCAGATGATATTGTGTTAGTGGCGGAGACTAAGCAAAGTTTGAATACTAAGTTAGAGGAGTGGCGTGTAGCTTTAGAGGGCAAAGGGTTAAGAATTAGTAGATCCAAGACTGAGTACTTATATTGTGATTTTAGTGATGCAGGCGTTGATGACAACACTCAGATTACCATTGACGGGCAAGAGGTTCTGCGTGCAACTAAGTTCAAATATCTAGGATCATTTGTGCAAAGGGATGGGGAGATAGATAGTGATGTAGCCCATCGCATCCAAGCAGGTTGGTGTAAGTGGAAAGCAGCCACAGGGATATTGTGTGACAGAAGGTTTCCAACTAAATTAAAGGGAAAATTTTATAGGGCCGCAGTTAGACCTGCTATGTTGTATGGAACTGAGTGTTGGGCCATTAAGAAGACTCATGCGCACAAGATGGAGGTAGCAGAGATGAGGATGTTAAGGTGGATGTGTGGGCACACAAGGTTAGACCGGATAAGGAATGAGGCTTTTAGGGTTAGGTTAGGAGTGGCTAGTATATCTGATAAGATTAAGGAGGGAAGATTGAGATGGTTCGGACATGTGAAACGGCGCCAGTGGACAGCGCCGGTTAGAGCAGTGGAACACCTCACGGTGGAGGGTAAGAGAAGTAGAGGCAGGCCCAAAGTGACTTGGGATGAGCTGCTTAGACGTGATTTGCTTGAGTTACACCTCTCTGAGGACATGATCCATAATAGGAGTTTGTGGAAAAGGAGGATAAAAGTTAAAGATTTTTAGTTGTAAGGGGTCTTTAGTTATGTTTGGTGCGTATTCTCCTCCACTTTATGTTGAACGGACATGTGATTGCTTATTCGAACGTAGGTGTGTCGTTCTGTTATAATGTCAAAGTGCTTTGATATATTATTTACTTTCCTCAACTTCCTTTATTTGTCTTGTGTACTAGTAGTTTCTTGCTATATAGTTTATTGTTGTGCCGTCTTCTTTTGTTTTGGAGCTGGGGGTCTCTTTGGAAGCAGCCTCTCTATCCCTATGGATAGAGGTAAGGTTTGCCTACATCCCACCCTCCCCAGACCCTAACAGTAGCTTGCTATCTGTGGGATTCACTGGGTACGGTTGTTGTTGTTGTTGTAAGCTTAAACTTGGTGAAGTTTTTACGTAAAAAATACAAGTTTATTGGAAGTATTACTAATTAGTTTTATGTAATTTGGTTAATAAAATAACAACTATCTTTAATTAAAAAATAATTATTCATAATTAAGTAAGATAGAAAGAAATAATATTTTTAATTAAAAACATAGTATCCATAACTAAGTAAACAAAAGAGGAGGGAAAAACAAAAAAACAGATGATTCCAATGAATGACACGTATCTAAACTTATATTAGTTTATAATAGATAATATATTGCAAGTATAACGTATAAATTACTAGATGTGACGGCCAACATGTCAAAACGATGAGTTATTTTAGAAAAGTGATAAGTAGGTTCAAGTCAAAATGGGTGCTAACATTAATAAGCTTGAGTGAAACGAGTTGTCTTAGAGAAAACAAAATCAAAATTGGTCCACATGTTAGGAAAAGGTGGTGGTGTGGCTCAACAAATATTTACATTATGGTTAGCGGCGACAACGGGCGTTAATAACTTTGTGATGATGGTTATGATGGTAGTGGTGTGAGCGGTAACCAATAGGTGGTGGTGGTAGGCTAATAGAGAGTGTGGCAAGAGCTAAGTTGATGGCGATATACGTGTGTTGAGCCTTTTCTAACTTAGCTAATTCATGTAAGTGACTATTTTAACATCCCTCTTGTATAGTATGAGAAAGACAACTTGAACCCATTTATGAGATGTATATTTAAGGAGTTAGTAATTTACAAGTTAAAAGAGTTGGTGTTAGCTATCTCCCATTTATTATGGGAAACACAACTCCTATTTGCTATCATATGATTATAATTTAACTAAAAATCAGCATCCCTTATATTTAAATCTCATTTTTCAAAAAATCACACATCCTATTTTTTTTTTTTAATTATAAAGATACGTATATGAAATCCACATGAGTTGGTAAATATAAGAAATTACTATACATCCGATAAAGATAAGGATTACTTTAAAGATATGATGGAGTGATTTAGATTTTTTTTTTTTTTTTAAGTATTTCTCTAAAAATTTATATGAAATCTGATATGACTCTACACTCTTCTAAATGAAGGGCATGTTTGTGCAAACGAGAATACTGTCTCATAATAGATTAAATGAAAGAGATTTCGATTGAATGAAAGAAATTTCTTTAATTGGTCATAATGGAAATGGAAAGTATTATTAATAAACTAGTGTAAATAGTGTAAAATATTACCACTGTTCGATATGGAATTGTGACTCAAAAAGAGGAGAGAAAGAAGACTAGTGACTCAACAAACCATAATCAATATTATTTTTTTGTTAACATAAAGTTAATATCTAAGATTATAGTATTCTTTTTTACTTAAGAGTAAAACCAAGTTAGTATATTTGTAAGGTTATTGGTCTATAGACAGTCTAATCTGCTCGAGGTCTACAAGAAAATATAATTTTCACGTCTTTTTGATAAAATATCAGCACAATGACTTTTTTTATTATGACTTCAATAATTTCTTATTTTTTGATCTTCTTGCAGACCCCCAAAATAATTTTTTGATTGTGCGAACCAAAGGGAATGATGACCTTGGGTTGTACCAAGTCTGAAACCAATTGCATGTTCCCCCATTACTATACATATCATAATACGACATAGTTGTATCCTTTTTTTTCTTTTGTGACCATGTAATAGAGTCGGTATCTATATATTCATCTAAGGATATATCTTTCATTACAATAGTTATATGGCAAGTAGGTTTTTGTATCGCAAAACTACGCCCTCGAGCTCGAGGTTTTAATCTCTTCATGATAGTACCTTTATTTACTTCGGCTTTACTAATCATTAAATTTGCTTCATTCGAACCCATATTGGAACTAGCATTTGCTGCTGCAGAATAAACTAATTTAAAAATGGGATAACATGCTTGATAAGGCATGAGTTCTAATATCATAAGTGTTTCTTCGCGCTTTGTGAGTAGACATAGATATATGTTGACAACAATAAATCATATAGTTTATAGTTAGCGGAGTTATGACAATATTTTATGTGTGTGAATAACCCCTTTTTATTTTGGCTTTAGGACCGATAACGAAAAATCATATAGTTCATAGACATTGGAGTTACGGGAAGTGTATGAAGACAAAGTATTTATTAAAATAGTTCTAATCAATTCTTTTTTCGTAAACACAAACCTTTTTAGTTGACATAATACTTGATTAAATAAAAGTTTATTGCGAAATTCAAATCTCAAAATAAATATAAACTAAAATTAAATAAACACATATGGGGTATGTTTGGCAAGAAGCTTTTAGGAGCTTCAAGCATTTAAGAAAAAGCTCCTACTCAATAAAAAGCTTTGTTTGGTTGAAGGAGCTGGAAGCTTTTAGGTTGAAGAAAAAACTCTATAGTGAAAAGCTACTAGTAGTAGCTTTTAAGAAAAAGCTCTACTAGCTACAAGCTTTTAAGTATGCCTATTTTAGTCATTTTATATATTTTATTAAAAGCTACAGCTACTCTGCCAAACACCAAAATATATTTAAAAAGCTTCCAGCTAACAACTTGTAGCTACCAGCTAGTTTTGCCAAACATACCCATGGAGTGTTGTTGCCACTGACGGGTGAGTCCAAACGTTATATGATGCATTAACCACATGAAAATGCATGTTTCAATATATCCGACCAAACTCAATGGATTAGTCCAAACGTTTTGACGCCGCTAAGTTTTCATGCAAAAGTAAGGGTGGTGTAATGGTTAGGTAAAACCCCACTAAACGAACAAATGTTTAATTTTGTTTCTTTTGTATGCTAAGAGTTTGACTTACTTTACTTTTTTATTCAACCGCAATGTATTTTCATGTGGTTACATAAAACATAGGCCAACGGAAAAAGTATCTAAAAATAAGCTTGGAAACGTACTATATATTGACCCGACTCATTTCTGAATTTTTTTTACACCGACACGTGAATTTATACCATTTACGTCGAACAGTAAATTTATACCGACACGTACATAAAAACAAGCATGTGATAAAATAGTGTTTTTTAATTAACGTCAAAACGTAAAGTAACTGAAAACATACATAAAAATAAGCATGAAAATATTTCATATTTGACTCAACTTGTTTCAGAAAAAATACGTCGAAATGTGAATTTACACAGTTTACATCAAAACGTGAATTTATACTAACATGCACATAAAGACAAGCACGTGAGAAAATAGTGTTTTTTGAGTTGAAGAATGAAAATACAGCTGGTGAACTTGAAACGTTAGGACCTCAAGGGGCGAAAACAACATTTTATAAATTGTAGGGAGTGTAAGTGTCAATTTTGAAAGTTTTTATCTTACGTCAATATGTAGACCAACTGAAAACATAAATATACATACGGATGAAAACGTATTATATTTGACTCCAATCGTTTCTGAAAATTTTTATGTCAAAACGTGAATTTATACAGTTTACATCGCAATGTGAATTTACACCGATACCGATATGTACATAAAAAAGCGCTTGTGAAAATAATCTGAAGGACCAAAACTTATAAACAAAGTAATGAGCTAAAAGTGTCAATTTCAAAGACGAAGAGTTATTTTACAAAGTAATGGGCTAAATATGTAATTTTTATAACTTTATTAAGGGCTAGCTTTGTCAGTGGGAAATCCCGCCAACATTGGTTTTAACGATGATACTAGCAATAAGCTTGGTTTTAAAAAGCAAGCCAGACGACCTTAGGCGTAAAGAACCGCACCTTGTGTGACATAGGGCGTGCCATATACAAGAATCGAACAAAAAGCAAGAGTTTTTGGAAAAAAATCTAACTGAGGTGTGCGCTTCTTGTATAAGGGTGTTTTTATGCTTCTAAGTGTTATACATGTAGCTAACAGGTTGTACATTTAAGTGATTTATACATTAAATCATATATAAATCTTATTTATACCTACATTCTGGGTAAGGGATGCTAAAAACCTATATGATATATAGAAAAAGTTATATAAGCACCTTGCACATTGTGTATGAAAAGCTCTCCGCATTTGCGCTTTACGCTTCACACTTTGGTTTTGAAACTTTTCGCTTTTGTGTGCTTCACGTTTTTCAAAACCAAGGCAATAAGACCTATGCAGGTACATCACAAACGTCGAATTGATTAGTCAAAGTGTTATGTAATGCATCACCCGTGCAAACACATGTGTTTCGACGTATCGGATATAACTCAATGTAATCTATATAAGCACTGCGGTTGGATTAAAATTAGGTGAAGTAAATTGAGTTTATGCCGTAATTGAACCCGGGTTGTTACGTTTAATGGGTTCGACCTAACCGCTACACCACCTAGTGGCGGATGCAGCTCTACTAAAAGAGGGGTAACATCTGCTACCCCTTAACTTTCCCGATGTAGTGCAATTTTTTTTTAGTTTTTATGTATTACGTTACCCCTGAAATTATATTAACTTTACTTCTCAATTTTCTAAAAACCTAAAACACTCTGAAAGTTTATCATTAGACCACCATAAAAAAAAGATAGAAGCGTATAAGTCCGTAACCCATTGAGCATTCCATTTGTTAATTATAGATAGAATCCCATACGGCTTAAACCCAGTTAGTTAGTTATCGGTAGAGGTGCACATATCGAGTTTTTTTTTAATATTCGGTTCCGGGTAGAACATGTATAAGAAAATTGGGTATTGAGAGAAACCGGGTAGGGTTTAGGTACGAGTATTAAGGAGAAAAATCATACCATAGGACATAGGTACCCAAGTAAGGTATGATCAGGTTCAGGGATAACCGGGGTAAGGGTCCGGGCATTAATATACGTTTTAAAAAGTAAGTTTTTTATTACTGTTTTGTTTAAAAATTATATTTGGTATGTAATTTGGGAAAATAATTAATACAAATTACAATAACATAAATGCACCAAACTACAAACTATTTGCTTTATAATATGCATTTTTAAAACTTAAATATAAAAATTGAAAAGTAAACATAACATATACATTAAAATTCGGGTATTAAAACAGTCGGTATCAAGTACAGGGTATGACCGGGTTCAGGCATAAAGTATAACTGGTCTCGAGAATTTTTTGGTGTAAATCGGGTACTTTTTCGGGGGTATTGAGCTCAAATGTATACATTAGAGTGCAGAAAACAATAATAAGTTGACAGCTCTATCAATACAGAAAGAGATTATCCATTATTTCATTTTCACTGTATGAAAGTGCAGTTAAAAAATTTTAAAACGTTACCCCTAAAATTTTGGTCTAGATCCGCCACTGACACCACCATTACCTTTGTATAAAGACTTAGCGGCGTCAAAACATATAGTAAGTATGAAAAAAAATTTATATTTGATCCGATTCGTTTCCGAAAAAAACTACGTCAAAACATGAATTTGTACCTTTTACGTCAAAACATGAGTTTTATACCGACACGTGCATAAAAAATATTTTTTAATTTGTGTCAAAATGTACCGGCTTAAAGGGTACATAAAAATAAGCATGAACACGTATTTATTTGACTGGATTAATTTCCAACAAACTTTAGGTCTTATACATAAAAATAAGCACATTTGAAAATCGTGTTTGTTTTTATTTCATTCATATCAATTTGAGCCAACATGATGACTAAGCGTATCCCTGGTTAATACAAACCTTATCCATGTTTATTTGTGGCCTGGAAGGCTCTTGTTCACTATTGATCCAAATCCAAATCCATTTCATTCCTAACCACCTGAATCTCTCTGCCCACACATGGTTCGAGCCACTTGAAGATGAACCACCGGCTTTGCACCACCACCACTAAAAAGGCAAAAACAAAACACTAGTTGGTTGTCGACGTGACCAACCCAAGTACCCAACCCATATACACAACATTTCACTATTCAAAAAATTTTAAGTCACTCATAATATCAACATGATCTATAAATTATATATCATCTATTATCTATGTGGGGGGCATGTAAAGATCCTTTGGCTTGTGTAGTTACTTTCATCACTTGTACATCATGCATCAAGACTCGTACCGTCTTCGGCACACCTAACCATCTCATCAATATTACTTGAATAGTAACCACATAATTTTTTCTCGGTACAAAGTTGTGTATAAATTTTAAAATACATTGATCGGTATAGGCTCCGCTGCACACTTTAATCGAAATATTGCATTTTGTTTGATCCTATTGGTTAGCTACGTATTGGTAGGGTCCTTGAGTTTGTCCGTAACATAACCTTACATTTATTAAAACAAAAAATTGTAACGTTCAAAAAAGAAAAGAAAAGGTAGCAGAACATTTGAATGGCAAAGAACATGGATACGATTGAGCACTATTTTTATCAAACGTTAGTTTTGTGTGTGGCTCTCTTTTCTCTTATCCGTTAAAACTTTAATTTCAACAAAATAAACCCCACACTCGTTCAATTCATATCCTTCTATTCATTCACTCACTCTTTAATTTCAAAACACAACAAATTATCATCATGAATGGCAGCCTCCCTGATCACCAAAACTGGCCACAACCAGGGTTGTCATATAGTGAGGCGGTCCGCGAGCTCCATGCAACTATAGAGAGCGAATGGGACTCGGTTAAACAATCGGCTTGCCAGACTGCAGCTGGGCGGGCACTATGGAAGCATGTTGTACATGATCCATTAGCCGAGTTGTTTGCGGGTGAAACGTATTTAAAAAATCTTTATGAGAAGATCAAGAAGGACCGGTTGAACAATGCTAGAGAGGTTTCTGGGGTGATACTTGCGGTTAGGACTCTGTGGTTCGAGTCCAAGCTTGAGGATGCGGTTAAGTCGTTTGGTGGTGGAGCTCAGGTTGTTCTTCTAGGTGCAGGTTGGTGATCCTGTTTTTCTTATGTTTGCATTGGAACATTTAGTGTTGTTTCTTGTGTGCATAATGTTAAAAATAATTATGTGATGGTTAATTATCTTCTATAGCTTTGATATTAATCAAATAAGACCTTGTGTGCACATTGTTAAAATGAATTAACTATTTTAGTGTTTTGTAAAAAGTATTATACATTCTTTTCTTTACTTTCTAAAAATATGTGGAACACAATTAAACTTCTATTTTCTTTCGCTTCATTTCTTTTCACTCCTTTAAGTGATACTATCTATTTTCTATAGCTTTAGTATTAATCAAATAAGACAGTGAAATATAAAAAGGGGTAAATTTTAGTGTTTTATAAAACGGAGTGATCATTAAATATTTAAATCAAAGTTGAACTGTGAATTAAGAAAGATATAACTTCGCAACTAATAAAAAGAATATCTAAACGTTATATAAAAGCTTAAGTAGTATATTATTATACTCTTTATATATAAAGGGGAATTGGATTTTAGTAATCTAAACTCTGCCTTATTGGCCGACATAATGTCGGTTTTAAAAATTCTCTACAATAGTCCCAACTTTTAAACAATTTTCCTCTAACAATCTTTTTAACTTTCAAACACTTTAAATTTTTAAAATGGGTTAGCTTTCAGCTAACAAAAATTTAATGGAGAAAAATATTTTAAAAGTTGGATTGTTGTAAGGAATTTCCTAAGTACAGATTATTGTCAGTCAACGAGACAAAGTTTAGCTTATTAAAATCCAATTCCCCGTATTTAAAATAAGTAGGTAGTAAAATATTATATTATTTATATTAAAAAAATAAAGAAATAAAAAAAGGAAGAAACTTTTTTAAGAAGAGTATTTAATTTTGGCTATGAACAAATACGACATCAATATTTCTAGATTAATTGGCGAACACACACGTGACACGTGTGTAAGTTTCAAAATCAGCTATTATAATCCAAGAAAATTTGATATTAGATTTTAATAATATAAATTATCATCAATTAGTAAATAATAATTCGTGGTTTTATTGTGATCAATACCACATAATTTTCGTTTTTGTTGCTAGTATCACTCTAGTGTAATAGTAACTCTGTCTGCCCTTAGCTTTTAGACCAAAGGGTGTGGGGGGCGGCATAGGGGGAGGGGCGGCAATGGAGGCAAAAAAATGCCGTTGATGCCGGGCCTTATTTATTGGAAATTGAGATTTATTAAAAAAAAAAAAAAACTATGTGGCGGGGCGGCAAAGGGGAGGTGGAGCGGCACCACACCATGTGGTCTTATGTTCTCTTATTCTGACTGGGATAAAAAATATGCCAATTGTTCATTAAGGACATATAGAATTTTTTTTTAGGGTGAGATTGCTTAAAAATACCTTAACTTTATATAAAATATAAGTAGTGTACCTTTCGTATTATGATGTAGCTTTCGTATTTTGTTTTAATGAAAGCATTTTATTCACCAAAAAAAAAAAAAAAAAGTAGTGTATTATTATATTTTTACATTTAAAATAATAAATAAATAAATAAAACAAAGGATGAAACTTTTTTAGGAGGATAATTTATCTATGGACAAATAAGAAATCAATATATTATTTCTAGATTAATTGGTAAACATACATGTGTAAAAGTTTTAAAATTAAATATAATAATCCAGAAAACATTCATATTAGATTTCATGGATAATGATTCACACTTTTATCATCACCAAGAACACTTATTTTATGTATGTTTTAATTTAAGATTTAGAATTGTTTGATTACTTGTAGGAATGGATACACGGGCGTATCGGATGGAATGCTTGAAAGAAAGTGATGTATACGAGATAGACTTTCCTGAGGTGATGCAAATGAAAGACACCTTACTTGAAGCAGCAATGGCGTCGATAAACGAGCTGAGTGCACTAACATTGTCCTCGAAATCGCTTACAAGAGTAGCAGCCGATATAAGAGACAAGGACTGGTTCAAGAAGCTCGAGGACTCAGGGTTCAAACCCGAGAAGAGCACCGTATGGATTCTTGAAGGAATCATCTATTACCTGCCTCATTCTCAAGCAATGGGGGTACTGAAAACAATTGCTGACAATTGTAGAATCACGCAGACAGTTTTGTTAGCAGATTTCATGAATAAACAATCAACGCGCTTTCGGCTTCCAATTACCATTTTTATAGTGACTGGCCTGATCATCTGCTTCCTTCTCTTGGTTTTGCTGATGTTAAACTTTCACAAATTGGAGATCCAGATGCTGATTATGGTCTATTTCATGATCCACATAATCTGTTTAACAAGGTGCGTGGTTTGCCCAGGTCGATTCAGATCCACCCGGATGATGGAACTCCATGTCGTCGGTTGTATTTGGTGCAGGCTTTTGGTTCACCAAACCAAAGTATTTCAAGAACCGATTCATCATGATCACAGATGTTCCGTTATGTTTTTTAATTTATTATACGATCAGTTATTGTAGTTTTCTTGGCATTAATGTGATTCTTTAAAGAAGCAATAATAAAATAGTAAGTGATAGACATAAATATTGGTGTTTTCTTGGAAGATTGACAAGATCAAATTCATGTGATAAGTTAAGCAAATTCTTGTATGTTTATGCATATAAGATTTTTTTGGCCTGATCATTAGATAATCCATGATGAGCTAGATCTGTGAGGACAAGGAGGGGAGAAGTAAGACAGGCCGACGTGGAAGGTGGCCAATGGCGCCCGTATGGGCCGTGTCTCAGCCTTAATGTGGCTGATCATCCTCTCGGACCAGCTACTGATCATCGCCTTGGTAAGCTATTGCCAGTGGCGACCGTCCTTCCCTTGCACTATGGAAGGCATATTGTCGACGTGACAAAAAAGATGGTGACATAGATACCGACATCCTTGCCCACAAGACAGCCAATGGATAAAAACGTGTTAATCAAATGGATTTTCACCCTTCCAGGCGTGCTTTGAGACCCGACTTTTCTCATTTAAACGAGATTTTAATAAGAGCTAGAGCATCAACAAGTTTGGTCTATAAATATATAAATTTTTATAAACACATTACTTTTTAAGCTCATATATCTGCATACGTGATGATCGAGACATGACAGCGAGTTTTTTTTTTCTCTCTCCCTAATATTAGTAAAAATGTCTCATGAACTAACAACAAAATGTGTCACACAACTATCTATGGTGGGTGATGTTTGATTATTGACTAAAAGCCATTCAACTAAACGAATTTAGTCTCCAACCTTTGACCATTATTGTGTTATGATGGACTTCATATAAAACTTCAATACGAAAATTTATAATTTATAATTTAACTAAGCAATAAAGATTAAGTACAAATAGATTTATCGTATAAAATATACGAAGTGAGTGATAAAAAAACGAGTGATGACACTTTTGTAAATAAAAACTTTTATGTATAACTAGAATAAATCTTTTGTATATCTATATTTTGATCCAACTCAATAACATAATTACTCTAGAGTGATAAGTAGAGTAATTATCTCTCTAACGTAATTATCACAAACCTTATAACAAGAGTTGATATGATAATTACTCGGTTATACAAAATTGACAATATATTCAATTTTGTCACCACATGGAATTGATTAATTGCTCACTTCGCACATTTCTTAGAGTAAATCCATTTAAACACGAACCTTAATCCTTAAACTAACAATATAAATATAGTTCAAAACTTTAAAATTATTGTTTGAAATAAGACAAAATTTTGTTAATATGTTTTTGTTCCCTATGGTTATGTCACTTCAAACTTATCACTCTAAAAAAAAACTTTTGACATTTCAACTCATAACATCATTTTTATCTAGCCTTTTTTACCCCTACCATTAACTCCATCCGTGTTATTTGTTAAAACCAATCATGTGCCACCTTTACATCATTTATTGAAAACCCGTTAACCCTAAAAAACGATCATCATCAACCACTAATCTCCTGAACCTCCACCACAAAAGAAATCAGTACCAACACCTCGCCTGAAATATGATCTTCAGCACCCTCAAAGTTTTCACCAGAAAAAACAGTTAATTCCATCTTTAACGCGCAACGTTCGATTTTTAGATTTAACTGTCGACCTTGTTCATATTCGTCATAATTATGATGGCTAATTGCTGACTGCAATTGATGGTGTCGACTAAATATAAGATCAATTTGTTTGCTTTAGTGGAAGGAATTGTTTGAACGATTTGTCACCACCACCCACTGTTGCGTAGAATGACATAAAGCACAACAAAACTTGTGCACTCAGTCAACCACGATCATTTCATTCACTTACCACCGATGTTAGGAATGAGAATTGATTAGCGAGGGGGAGAGTTCCTGCCAAATCTACCATAAGTAAAGTCAGAAACGAGTACGAATTGACCACCAATCTTGGATCTTTTTGCATAAAATATTCAAATTTTGGGGATGGCTTTATGGAATGATGTTGTGTTCGCTGTGAATATGATGTAACGGTTTTTGTGTTCTTGTTCCCCGAAATCAAACAAGGGGGCGGTGGGTGGCCATTCTAGAGATGGTAGAAGATGGTGGTTGGTTCAAGCGATGCTTTTTATTGAAGCCTGGTCCTCCTTCTCACTCTACATCTACTTTGTCTGAGGTTTAGGATGATGGTTCATGGATTCTGAAGAGTAATAATTTCTATTTGGATTTCGTATGTTGTATTATTTCTATTTGGATTTTGGTATGTTTTCATGGATTTTGAGGGATTTATTTATAATTTGATTTTCTATGATGATTTGTATTTTTCTTTTACAAATTTTCATTAATTTGTACACTATTCAGAGCTCTGGTAAATAGATACATTTCATTCAGTACATAACTAGATTATACCCCGGGAACGTCCCGGGGTTGAAAAATCTAATATGACATATTAATTTTACATATGAAATAGAATGATGCGCTTTACAGTTATATGCATGAAAGCTTCGGGTAACAGCTAACCTAAAACACTTAAAAATATATCTCAAATGTTAACGCCTAACCTTAAACAATGTATGACTCTAACCTAAAACAATGTATTACTCCAATGCTAACGCATGTTGAAAATAGAATTCATATTTACTGATTTGAACATAATTAGTGACTTGCCTATAAATGATTAATGATTAACCTAAACGCTTTGTGTTTTTTTTCCTGTTTGAACAAAACCCAACAAAAAATAGTCGTTTTTTTTCTCCGTTTTTTATATAGCACTATGGTACTCGTTGGAAAGATAATAAAAAACTCGTTAATTTGGTGTAATTTTTTTTCTTTAAAAAATCTCGTATATAAAAGATATTAACGTTTAAAAATAATGGGAAGAAACATAAGAGAGAAAAAAACTAATTTTGTTTTTAAATTATTTTTTTCCTAAAATATCTCAATGCCACATGGGATGACACATGACACACTCAATAAAGAGAATGCCTCTTTGAGTGTCATGTCATTAAAATGGCTTTCTTTTATTATATGTATAGATACTTCAGAGGGGTAAAACAGTCACTGTGCACAGTCATTCAGAGATACAACCAAAACAACTTTTAATGATTCAACACTTTACTGATTTATAGTCTTTTACATATTCAGACATCTAACTGGTTTAACAATTACCAAACAACCCCTTAAAATGATAAAGCGTTAAAAGTGACTAACACAAGGGCCAAAAACAAAATTTATCTCTTACAAAAATAAACAAAACACTAAACTAACAATAAAATAACAAACAATGCTTTTGTATCCGTTTGTGATTTGAATTTCAAAACCCCCCAACGAACCCTCCGTTTGAAAAATCACTCTCAATTCACAAGTCTCAATAGTAGTAACGTACACATTCAAACCCTAATAAAATACCAAAATTCATCATCATCATCGTCATCATCATCTTCATCCTACACAGTCTTCTTATCTCAAGATCACAACAATGGAGAACAACAACAACAAAGATATCCATAGTCATACCCAGATTAATAAAATACCTGCATTCACTGTAATAAAGAACGGTTCCATCCTCAAGAACATCTTTCTCTTAACCAAACAATCTGTTACCGATCATTCACTACAAAATCAAGAACCTACTGAAGAAATCTTGTTTGTGGACGACATCCTAATTGCCACATTACTCTTGAACACCCTAGTATTAGCAGATACCATCTCCGTATCCACTCGAACCCGTCTTCACATACTCTCTCCGTTGTCGATTTATCGTCCGGTAAAATTCGATAAGCATGCTTTTATCTGTTAATTATATAGTCTTAATTGTGTATATTGTTACAGTTGTGATAGGTTTAAGTTAGGTTATGTTTGAGTGTGTTAATTTGGGGGAATTGAAATTGATTATTTGATTGATTTTATGCTTTTGTTAATTGTGTAGTTCATGGGACGTGGGTTTCGGGGGAAAGGATTGAACCAGGGATTCAGGTGGTGCTTAAAGAGGGGGATACTGTGAAGATAGTGGTTCTAGTAGGGTTTATGAGTTGCATTGGGTCCCACGTAGTCAAGCGTATGATGTTGATCAACGGTTCGTGTCAGCTGTTTATAGGAATAAAGAAGGAAGCGATGAAGTTAATCAGGTGGTTATGACTTATGAGTGTTTTTTTTGTGTGTGTAATTTATTGGATATGTAAGGTGTTTGATGAAATGCCTCTTAATGTTTGTTATTTTGCTTTTTGTTTTCTTGATTTGTATAGGATGAGGGACATGAAGGGTGTTCGTCGAATGATGATTTGGAGTGTTCGGGTTTGTCAACATCCAGCACGATTGACGATTTGCCCTTGGAGAAATTGAGCACGTTGACATCTGGCAATGAAAATGATGATATCTTTGCTACTGTTTCTATTCAAGCTCCACTCATTGTGTCCGAAACAACATCTGCAACACGGGTTACTGATGGCCCAAATGACTCAGAGATCAGTCGGTGATGAACTGCTCAAAATCTTTCTGTGATAATACTAAGGTAGAACAATCAAGTCCATGGAAACATGAAGAGTATCCATTAGTTGATGATTTGGAGTGTTCGGATTTGTCAACATCCAACACGATTCACAATTCGGCCCTCATGGCATTGAACCCGTTGACATCTGGCAGTGAAAACAATGACATCTTTGATACTGTTTCAATCCAGGCTCCGCTTGTTGTGTCAGAAACGACATCTGCAACACAGGTTTCTGACAGCTTAAAAGATTCAGAGGATCAGTTGATGACAAACTGCTCAAAACCTATCTGTGATGATACCGAGGTAGAACAAAACAACTCTGTGGAAACAGGAAGAGTATTCCTTAGTTGATGATTTGGAGTGTTCGGATTTGTCAACATCCGACACTATTCATGATTCGCCCTTGAAGACATTGATCTCATTGACATCTTGCAATGAAAATAATGACATCTTTGCTGCTGTTTCTATCCAAGCTCCACTTGCGTCAGAAACTACATCTGCAACACAGGTTTTTGACAGCCTAAACGATTCAGAAGATGATAAGTTGATGCTGAACTGCTTAAAATCTTCCTGTAATGATACTAATGTAGAACAATCAGGTCCATGGAAACATGAAGAGTATCCATTAGTTGATGATTTGGAGTGTTCAGATTTGTCAACATCCAACACGATCCACTGTTCGCCCTTGAAGTCGTTGACATCTTGCAATGAAAGTAGTGACATCTTTGCTACTGTCTCTATCCAGGCTCCACTTGTGTCAGAAACTATATCTGCAACACAGGTTTCTGACAGCCTAAATGATTCAGAGGATCAGTTGATGCAGAACTGCTCAACATCTTCCTGTGAGTATACTAAGGTAGAACTATCTTCCTGTGATGATACTGTTTCTATCCAAGCTCCACTTGTGTCAGAAACTACATCTGCAACACAGGTTTCTGACAGCCTAAACAATTCAGAGGATCAGTTGATGATGAACTGCTCAAAATCATCCTGTGATGATACCAAGGTAGAACAATCAAATCCATGGAAAACCGACAATGGAAATGGTGAACCCTTCACCACAGTTTGTGTTCAGGCGCCACATGCTGCGTCAGAACATATATCGGAAATAGAGATTTCAGACTGCTTAAACAAATCAGAAGAGAAGTTGAATTGTTTGAGGGACAATCTGAGCAATGGTATTGGTCAGATCAGTCATGGGACTACAAAGGATGACCTGGTTTCTATTGATCTTTTTAACGATATTGAAACATATGAAACGGATGCTTTAAACCAAAGCATAGCAAGAAGCAATGAAACTGAAATTGACAATGAAAATCAGCTGGCAATCAACAATGGTTCAGATGAAAATAGAGATATGGGTCGTGAGTTTGAGCAAATGGATCAGAGGAAAATGATCGATGAATCAGCTTTTGTGGTTCTTTATGATGATGTAGACACGGGTGTCATATCTGAATCCGTGGATTGTGAGAGAATGAAGAAAGAATCAACCTGTGTGTTTCTTCCTGATGTAGCAGAGAGAGATGAAGATAAAACTCACACTCCAGACATATCAAAAAGCCCAAGAAATCCATATGAACCCGATGTCCGCGCAGAAATTGTCGGCTTCAATGAAGCTCTTTGCTAGTTTAGATGGAAAAGAAATGGAGTTTTATACTCCAGATAAAGAGAACAAGAATCCCAATGCTTGTTCTGGGATATCTTTGTCAAAGAAAGTTGTTAATCCTATTGTCTATGAGGAAAAAGTCATTCTCGGCTCTTCACAAAATCTGTTTGCTACGGATGAAGGGTTGTATAGAGAACAAGAGGTTGATCCGTTTGTGAATTGTGAAGAAGTTTTGGCTATTTCTTCAGAAAAAGAGAGTAAATCCATACAAATGATAATGGAAGGAAGCTGTAACTCTGTGAACTATCCTCGATCTGTTCAAAAAGTCAGTAATTCATCTCAAGTAAGTTTGGTATTTTTTGTTTTTTAGAAGTTCAAACATTCCTGCAAAAATGAGAAAAGAACACTAGATTGTTAAAAAAAAGTAGCAAATCTGTGCATATTTTCCAAGGAAGATGGTTATTTTCACTCTTCACCTAAATATATAAAAATAAACTGAGAAATGTTCATGATATTCTTGTTTAGAACTTGGCTAAGAAAAGATGGACAATGTTGGTGGACACTAACAGTCTTCTTGACGACAAGTCTTTGAAGCACTTGAAACTTCTGGAAGGCATCAAAGGGACTCAGCTCTTTGTAACCAAAACTGGTAATAAGTCCAGCTTTCTGTTAATTATGCTAAAACTTAATGATCTAAAGCTGCATTAATAGCTGACAATTTTCTTTTTTATTTTTATTGTCATCTCATCAGTTGTAAGAGAGCTAATGGACATCAAGGGTCAAGATAGTTTCTTCAAAAGAAGCTCAAAACAGGCTTCTTTAGCATTGAAATGGATTGATGAATGTATGATGAATACAAGATGGTGGATTCACATGGATAATGATGATGAAACTGTTCACCATTCATCAACAGTTGTAAGAGAGTTAATGGACATCAAGAGCCAAGATAATTTCTTCAAAAGAAGCTCAAAACAGGCTTTTTTAGCATTGAAATGGATTGATGAATGTATGGTGAATACAAGAGAGTGGATTTACATGGATGATGAAACAGTTCACCATTCATCAACAGTTGTACCCGAAGTTCTTGAAATTGCCCTCCATTTACGCGAAGAAAATTCAGATCAAAAGATCATCATTCTTAGTGATAACCTCACACTGAAAATTAAAGCCATGGCAGAAGTACATCCCACCACTATTTTAATTGCTTTATTATTAAATCTATTTATTTTATAAATCGTTACAACTGTGTTCTCATTTTTACAGGGGATTATGTGTGAAGCAGCAGAAGAATTTCACAAGAGCCTGGTGAATCCATTTTCAGAGAGGTTTATGTGGGTTGGGAGCTCGGCTAGAGGACTGACTTGGTCCTGTGTAGATGATGATGATATTGTGAGACAAAAGTACCAAGGGTTTGGTTTAAACGGGTCACACAAGTTTAAAGGTTTGAAGCTATTAGCATGTGTTACACCTAGTCAGCTTCAGCCGGTTAGTTAGCTATTTTGCCTGTGTGAATCTTGTTACGATATTGAAACCAAGTGTAGAAGTTGAGATGATGATAAACCGCAGTGTGTTGAATTGAATGGTTGACTTTTTACCCAATGCTTGTATGAATCTTGTTACAACTAGTGAGCTTTAGCTGGTTGGTTGGCTATGTTGCTACTTACAATTCAGTTATCACGATATTGAAACCAAGTGTAGACTCCGAGATGATGATAAAAAGCAGTATATTGAATTGAATGGTTGACTTTTTACACAATGCTGTGTCAATCTTGTTACTACTTAGAATTCAATTATGTCACAAAATTGAATCTAAGTGTAGATGACAAAATGATGATAAAACAGTGTATTGAACTGAATCTGTCAACAAAGCTTCACTCTTTGCAATTTACACTCAACTTCAAATGGATCTGGATCCATAACAAGCACACAAACAAGAAATACATGCTTTTGAAACCACAAAATCACAGAACAATAAAAGAATTTGGCTTCAAACCAATTTTTTTTATGTAATCTTATCCCACCCCACAGTGCTGACCCGTCCCCCTATAACCTGAAAAGATGATGCATTTTGTTGATGTTTCAACACCATTTTAATGGTGTTACGTCATCTAGCTTCGTCTTGTCTCTCCACATCATTGCTATCTATAGGTTCTGGGAAAATCTCACTCGAAAATCTTTTATCATTTGCACCACTTCCCTGAGAGTTATCTCTCCCAGGTTGCTTTGAACCCCCATTACCATCTTTGAATGTTTGACTATGATTTTGACTATTTGTGCTCCCCGAAAAACTCTGCCTCCAGCTACCAAACAAAGCAGCGCTCCACGACCGTCTTGATGAATTGTTTCTTAATCTTCCTGAACTGAAGTCTTCTTCCCTTACAACCCGGAAAGGGCTTTCTAACGCTTTCAAAATATGAACCATTTGGGGGGCGTTTGGCGGGCTTTGGGTTCAGGCAAGACTTAGCCACTATGGCTACAGCCCACACCTCATCCAACAAGTCTTCGTCTATAACTAGAGACGGGTCAACAATCTTGGACACCAGTTCTTTGTCATAGTTGTTTATGGAAGTCAAAGTTTGGTCAACCCATTCTTTTGTAGATGAATCTTCTGGATTGCTGATTCCAAGTTTGCCTGTTACCAGCTCAAGTAAAACTTTTCCAAAACAGTATACATCATATGCACATATAGGAGGTGCTGACCCTGTTTATTACAAAATATAATCAGAGATATAAGTCATTTTTTATTACCCGAAAACCACTAATGGCTAAAAAGTGCGTTTACAAAAGTAACGATGTTATAAAGATCTTCACGTACCAGAAGTAGTCGATTCAGAGTTCCTGCACATTATTGAAGGCGAAGAACACAGTATAAGTATGTTGTATTTGATTTGGTTTAAACCTTGCAAATTTAAGAAGACTGCAGAAGTAAAACTTACGAAGATATCCGTAGCAGCCTTGTAATAACATTCTGATTGGTATCAACTGCTTGAGCACACACTTCACTCAGGCTTCCGAGCCGTACATCATATTTATCATCAAGCAGGATACTGCTTGCTCGAATATCTCTGTAAATCAACGATAAAATAAATAAACAAGTGTCCAGAGTCTCCAAAACCAGTAACTTGCATTAATAAGTAAAAATCAAATCGTTAATTACCTATGAACAAGGGGAGGATCACATTCATGATGCAAGTATGCTAACCCTTCGGCAGCTCCTGTAGCAATCTTCAATCTTGTGATCCAGTCCAACGACTGTAAACCGCCATCTTCCAAACTGGTAGGCCTATACAAAGACTTTGAAAGATCTCCATTCGCATGTACTTGTACACCAAAAGCTTTTCAGTTTCATGTTCTAAACAATGTCCCAAAAGCGGTACCAATCTGGCGTGCATACCCTTACTGTACAATTCCAATTCTGTCATGTAACAATCTTTACGTGAAGAAACGCATATCAATCCTTTTATAACTACATCAAAACCGTCTTCTAACGTCCTGAAAAGATGTCTCCACTGTGACCATGCTTGATTAGGTTTGTATCACTAAAACCACTTGTAGCTTGTAGCATTTGCTCGTATCTAAACGAGTTTGTTAAGCTTAATATATCAACCGCTAAACCTTCATCCTTCGTGTCTCCTTCTTCCTGAACAGGTTCCACGTTCGCACTTCTTTGGCTTACACTTCTCCTATTACATGTTTTCAGTACCAAAAACAATAGTATAACTATAATAATAATCACACCAAGTCCACCAAAAACTCCCGCTAAAACATATTTCAAACGCTCGCTTTTCTTTTTCGACGCTGGAGGTTGCACTGGAGATACAGGATCTCCATCAAAAGGAACACCGTTCTGAGCATAAAACGTCCTGCAATCATCCAAACTCCTTTGACCAGGGAGTCGAAGAAAACAGTTTCTTGATAAGAACGTCCTATTTCCAGTTCTTCGCACATCTAAACCTTGTAGATAATTGTTGGATAGATCAATCAAACCAACAGTTGAAACATTGGAATTCAGGCTTCCATAGAACATATTATTTGAAAAGTTTAACGTGACACCCGAAGACGAATTAGAGAATGTTGACAACTCTGGAAGACTGCCACTAAAATTATTGCTAGATACATCAAGCAAGATGACAGATGACAAGTTTACAACCAAGCTGCCAGGAAAACTACCACCCAATCTATTGTTTCGAATCACAAATCGCTGTAACCTTGTTAACCGTCCTAGCTCGGTTGGCAACAATCCAACCAATGAATTAAACCCAAGATCAATCTCAACCAACTGAGAAAGATTTCCCAACTCTGCAGGCACATTAGAATCAAAACTATTATTCGAAAGATTCAAGTACCCTAAACTCGAAAGCAAACCAAACTCATTCCGAATCGATCCAGACAAAAAATTCCAAGATAAATCAACAGTTCTAACATTCCGAAGCCCAGAAATCGAGCTCGGTATCAACCCTGTCAACATATTATGAGAAAGATTCAAATCTAACAACTTATCAAGCTGCCCTAAAGAATCTGGAACAACCCCAGTAAGTAAATTATCAGAAAGATACAAACTTTTAAGATTATCCAACAAACCAATTGACTGAGGAATTGGACCACAATTGAACTAGACCTAAGGTCCAGAACCTGGAGTTCACCAAGAGTTTGACCTAACCAATCAGGTATTGACCCAGGTAAAGCAAACCCAGATGAGTTAAACATAACCAATTCACTACAATTAACCAAACTATTAATATCAAACCTTGGGTTAAGACGACCAACACGAGTTCTTCTTAACCCAGATAGATTAATACCAATAACCCGTCCATTGTTGTTGCATTCAACTCCTGTCCAGTTCATACACGGGTCTAACTTCCTTGGCCAGTAAATAGCTCTGATCCCTAACGAAGCTCTGAGATCAAACAAAGCGGTTCGTTCTATCTGTGAACTCAGTGGCACGTCCTGAGTCAACACCGAGTTAACTAACAATAAGAGGAAACAGAGATGGAATAATAATAATAATGCTTCCATGGCTTTAGCTGAGACTGAACATAATAATATAATAATAAGTTTATAGATATTATTATGCTGTACAATTCAGGTGCAAAAGAGTAAAGGGTAAGGACAGGCTTTTTGTTGAATTTATTAAATGTGATCTAAGAGAGCATTTAGTGTATATATAGAGATGTAATGCTACTGAGGTGATGCATTAATGGAAGCACCATGCTCTCTCAACAGCAAAGGTGAAGAAGAACAATAAATATGGTAGTGTGGGAAAGCCTCAAGACTGTTGCACACATAGTTTACTGTGTGTTTGTGTGTGAGAGAGAGAGATTTAAGAGAGAGAGAGAGAGAGGAGTTCGTTGACCGAGGAATGAAGGAAGAAAGTGAAGGCTTTGTCCGTTGTAAATCGTGCCATCTTTTGCTTGTATATTTGTTTTTGTATTTAACTATAAAATAATATATTTAACCCTTTTTTTGAACGGCAAACGAATTGGATTATATTATTTAATTTAATGATATGGATTATATTATTTATATAAGGGGAGACAGGACGTTATCAGAATTTGTCACGGGTACCCTACTTTTTTTTGAAAGGTTTAGATCAATGGAAATCCTTGTACAACCCTAACCTATTGGTCCCAAGTTCGAATCCCTACCCACACACCGGTGTCCTCCTTGCCTAAGCTCAAACCGTCACGGGGAATTTTTTTGTGGTGTGCATGAATCGAACCTGTGACCTCCCCCAGGATGGGAACCCCTAAGGGAAAACCCACCCTACCTCAAACCAGTTGAGCTGGAGATCATTGGCGTCACGGGTACCCTACTACCAGCACGATAACAACATCGCTATCCATGTTGGTAGTGGTCTCGTGAACCAAAATCTGGTTGTAGTTAACGGGTGGTACCCGTGAGTTTCTCTCTCCCTTTTTGTCTTTTTCTCTATTTTATTTCCAGTGGAGTGTTGACTCCAATTAACTATTTCAGTGAAGTGAATCAGTAAAATAATGTGGCAGTGCAGAATTGGTAGAAATCAGTGAAGTAGATAAAAAACCAGTAGAGCGCCACGTCCCCCTACTATATGATTAAGTAATGATGGTTTATCCAGTTGTAATGTTTAATGAGATTAATTAAGTGGATCAATCACAATAATATAATTTTTTAGGGGAAACAAAAAAGGCAAGCCAAAATATATTTTAAAAAATGACATGTTTGATTGGAGTTACTTTTTGTGGATAGTAAAAAAAATACTCCAAGGATTACGTAGTTGTGGTTTTTTGGTACTAAACGATTAAATATGACATCACAAGGGAATAAATTATTATTTACTTGTACGATTTCGATATTATTTAGTAGCAACAAACTAGAGCTTGATAGGTTAGGTTCTTCAGATGTACTAAGGGTCAATTTAAGAGAGTAAATAAAGCTATATCGCAAAACTTCACTTTCTTATCCCCAAACTATAAAAGGATAAATTATCTATAGGTAATTTGAGTTTTCGGATTATTAACATTAGGTTTGTGGTATATTACTATGCATTACACATATATCTTATAAGAATCATAGTCTTAAAAGCAATTTATTATTTATTTAACTAAAAGGGTCCCAATTTTATTATCTGCTTTGGGCTTCCAAGAAGCTCGAGACTGCCTGCATGTTCGATGTGTTTTTATCATGTAATAACCTGAGTTTCTCCTCTAGCGTCCAATCCAATGCCATATTGTTTGGGTTTTCAAACCAAATAGAACTCTCCATATATAAACCGCGGTCCACATGCTAAATCAATTCAAGATGCTCACAAAATGTTGTTTGGATATCTTCTGTATAAACCCAAATTTTGTTGTTTGGATATGGTAAATTTTGTTGTTTGGGATATGGTAATCTAGGGTGTGAGGAGGCAGGATATGCATTTAATTTGAGATTGGAGTTTCTTGGATTTAATTACAATGTTAAGTTGATAGATGATTCATTTCGGGCTGTGAAACATGGTGCAGTGTGGGAAGGAAGATGGTGATTGTGTTATAAATCTGGCTTTAGCTAATACGTAATTACACAAATTTATTGGATCAACTAAAGAGGGTGTCTAGGATTGAGTTTTCAAAACAACTTATTGGCTTATTGGCTTTTTCAAGAAGCCAATAAGTCAATAAGCTATTTGTGTAACTCAAAAGCATTTTCTGTTTTAACTTTTAGCTTTAAGGGTGGAAAAACTATTTTTAAGAAGTTAGAAATCATAGTTTTTGGCTTTTGGGTTTTAGCTTTTGGAAAAAAAATTACAAATTTACCCTCATACAACCAATATTCACAATAAGTTAAGCGAAACATTTAAAAAAACAATCTATTGACTTTTTGACGTTTCTCATCCCAAAACTTAATCCAAACTTCAAAAAGTCAGAAAACCAATAAATACTTCTGACCAAAAACACATTTGAATTTCCAAAACTCAATCCCAAACACCTCTAAATCCTAATCAATATTTGTATTCTTCATACTTGTTTTCTTTAACCAAAATGTGAAAATAACCCAGAGGTGCGAGCTCAAGTAGTGAAATGGATTTTGAATATCACATTCGGGTAGGGGTGCAGATGAGCTGAGCAGCTCGCGAGCTACTCGAGATCGGCTCGATAAAAAGCTCGAAACGAGCCGAGCCTTATCGAGCTCGAGCCGAGCTTGAGCCTAAAACAAAGCTCGTTTACTTATCGAGCTCGAGCCTGACATATGAAGCTCGCTAGGCTCGTCGAGCCTTAGTATAATATTAGGTTTATATATTTTATACTATTTACCTCACATTTAAAGTTGTTTAATAAACGAGACGAGCTGAGCTTTTGACTTATCGAGCTATCGAGCCTAAATGAGCCTATTATATATATTATTTAATTTTATATATTAACTAATAAACACTAAACGAGTCAAGCCCGAGCCAAGCTCGAGTTTGAGAAACTACCAACGAGCTGAGCTCGAGCCTGATCGAGCTCGGGCTCGGGCTCGGCTCGTTTGCACCCTTACATTTGGGTTTATGAACTTCAATCGGATCGACTAGGTAGTGATTAGAGATGGTTAAACATTCATGGTGAAATGTGTTGCTTGATAGTCGAGGTGGTTAAAAGTGGTCGGAGATATTCATAGTGGTGTGATGGTGATGGTGTTTAAAATGATCAAGAGTGATGGTGTGGTGGTTGTTTTTCGTCTTAGCAATAATTAATATTGATTTATGTAAGTAACTAAAAAATTACAATAAATATATAATCACTCTACTTTTACTTGTACTTTCTTTTGAACGTCTAACGAAAGTCTGGTCACCCGGATAAACTCAACGAAAAAGGCCACGCACGCCCGTGCGAATGCAGACGACGCTGGTGACCCGACCTATCACTATTCCAGAGGAAACCCACTATCTGAAGGCTCACTGTGGTAACACTTC